>VZTH01017016.1:84209-112463 GCA_013397815.1 Aleadryas rufinucha | reverse complement strand
CGCGGCGGGGACGCGTTGCTGGCCAGGCAGGGCGGCGGGGGCACCACCGAGCTCTTCTTAGAGTTGTATAGGATGGGGTCCTCCTCGGAGGGGCCCGCCGGCCACTGCGGCTGCCCGCAGAGGCTCTTCTGGATCTTCTTGATGCCCAGGTGGGCGATTTCGAGGATGTTGAGGAAGAGGGAGACGGCGGCGATGCTGTTCATGAAAACCATAAAGATGGTCTTCTCTGTGGGTCGGGACACAAAACAATCCACTGTGTTAGGGCAAGGGGGCCGAGTGCATTTGTAAAGGGGAGACATGTGAAGCCCGTATAAAAGATATTGACCTATCATAAAGCCCACTTCGAGCACCGACCGGGTCAGGATATGTAGGACATAGGTGCGCAGCAGAGACCCTCTCAGGGGTGCCTTATTCACTTTCTTCTGTTCCTCCAGCTTACGCAGTTCTCTCTCCACTCTCCTGTGTTCCTCGAGCATGAGCTCCAGGTCCTCGAGCTGAGCCCGCAGGAGGGCTTTTCTGTTCTGTCGCTCTTTCTCGAGCGCCCTTAACCTGTAGAGCGCGTGGCCCATGTACACTAAGGATGGGGAGGAGACAAATATGATCTGCAGTACCCAGTATCTGATCAAAGAGATGGGGAAGGCTTTGTCGTAACAGATATTGTTGCAGCCAGGTTGCTCTGTGTTGCAGATGAACTCGGACTGCTCATCATCCCAGACATCTTCAGCAGCCACTCCCAGCACCAGCATCCGGAATATGAACAGGATTGTGAGCCAGATTTTGCCAACTATGGTGGAGTGGATGTGCACTTCTTCAAGGATGCTGCCCAACAAGTTCCAGTCCCCCATGGTCAGAAGGTCATTTCTGGGAAAAAAAAAAAAAAAGTTATTTTCATGCAATGATGGATTTTTTGTTTTGGAAATGGCCATTTTTAGTTTAGTTTGTTTGTTGTTTTATTTTTATTTTAATAAATGTTTTTCAGATACATTCTTGTAGCTGGAGAGCTCTTAGAAGTGCGTCATTATTTTCTACTTACTGGGTCTTTAAATGAATTCGAACTTCATGATTACTGGTCAAAGATGCAAATGTGAGATTATTTTAAGATTAAGAGAGATTAATTTCAGCTGTAAGCCACAGTACTTCATAACTGCCCATAGTTCTATATTATTTTCTTCCCACTAGAAATGAAGATGACTTTTTTCCCACTTTGCAAATCCTTTGCCAACTACTTTAATTCTACACCTACTCCATTCCACATTGACTACGGATTTGCCATAGTTTTGCCATAATAGATAATATTCTTGGCTTTAATTTGTTGGATAAAGTTTTGAGAAGTGTCCTATAACTGTGATTAAAAAAAAGTTTCATTTTTACCCCAAGGTAGTAGCAATATTAGTGTCATCCATCCAATATTTTCCCATCTACCCAGGTAACAATTCACAAGTTTCTCTCTTGGCTTCCTAAAACTACAAATATGTAGCTGATTTACACATAACTTTACATTTGCAGTCTCAGTTCTAGGACACTATCAACAAACTGAGTGCTCCTAGAGTTAATACCTTTTTATGCATCAACTCTTACAGGACCACCAAGACTTCATCTTAACTATAAATTTTAACATATGTGATAATGAAATCAGGGATTACATAATGGAGCAATGTGGAGGTTTTTAACAGTGAGTGTGTGAAAATCTTTTTAACTACCTCTTTCCCAGAAACTGCTTGATTCACAAGCAAATTGGTCTATGCTCTGCTACCAGATGCTTGATTTACAAGCTGCTTCTTTTGAAACTATTTTGGAGCTTCAGGTAATGTGGGGAATTGAGATATTTAACTGTTTGTTTGTGAATGAACTGCATGTTTGGTGCTGTGTCCCTGGAACGTTTTCTACTAATATGGCAATAAATTATTGAAAGCAGCTGGGATCATATCTACCTTATGGTTCACGCTTGAATTTTTTATGCTACAATACTTTCAAAAAGTCCCAAATTCCACTAAACCACAGCCTTTAGTAAAGTGCAATTTCTGAGCTTTTTTTTTTGAAAGTGGCTGGTTGATGTGCCCAAAATCTTGTATATATTTAAATGATAGTATAGCTGGGTGATATCACCATCATTAATATGGCTTGGCTCATGACATGATCCCATGTAGTTCAGTTCTGCTTCAAGGCTGTATTTATCCGCACTGCAAGTAAAGATATTCAGTTGTAACCAGCAGTGAAGTCATTCTCAGCACAGGCATCCTACAGATTTCATTATTACGTTTCTGAGAGTGTTTTTTGTCTGCAAATTTAAATTTTCACACATGGAACTGGCTAAGGAAACACATCTAGTCAAGCAATTTCTTAGGTGCTGTTATGCACCCAGAATATCTTGTTTCCCCACTCCTTCCCTCCCATGCATATCATTGCAATGAAACACATGAGGAAAACAAAAAGTCAGCAATAATTACTGTAGTCCAATGCAACAGTCAAGCAAAGGAGCTTTAGGTATATTCGCTGCCTTGCAAGTGGCTGATCTCTCACTGAAATTGATAGACTCAGCAAAAAAACCCAACCAAACAACAAAACCCCAAGTGTGATGCCACAATGGAAATTCAGGAATGAAAGGGAAAAGGAGATACGCTTTAATCCCAAAGATGAAATGCTAGTATTCCTCTAGCAGTAGGAACTGCCACTGTCTGTCCTGGAAGAGAAAGTGGATGTAACTGTTTGGAGCAAGAGAGGTGTATAAACAGATCACTCTGGCTCTGTAGAGTTTTGTTTCTTAAGTTGTTACTACCTGTGTTTAAATAACTCTATCCTCACCTTTGCATTATAAAAGCCAACAGAGGAGAGTAATGTAATTGTAGGAATGGTAGAATTCACCCTCTAAGTGACCCTTTGATACCAGGACACTTGCCCTCAGCTCTGCACTGGTAGAACTGCAGCATAAATATTGACACAGTGAACATTGTGTATAAAATAAAGAAATTCGTTTAGAGCCACAAAAGACAGAGTTTCTAAGAAATCAGCCCAAACTATTTCACAACCTTGTCATAGCAATGTGCTTCTAATTTTTCCATTTTTTCCCTTCCCTGGTCTTAACTGAGTTATGTGTAACAGAGTAATTTCAGTTTACTGTAAGAGAGTAATCTCAAATATCAATTATATCATTAATTCCAGTTTACTAGTAGACTAGAAATTCTAGTAGTACAGCCTATTCTATATTACTAGTGTTGTAGACTAGAAATATACCATTTTTAGTATAGAAAGTACATGCCTGAGATGTTCCTCATTATACCATCTGACTACCTTTGTGTCTACTCAAGTATTTTTATGTGGTTATTTCAAACAATAAAAAATCATGCATGTAATCAGAAACAGATGGAAAACCAACATTTCTCTTGGAGGAGGTTCCTTTATTTTTTGATTTCATTACTTCTTTAAAATTCATCTGGTCATTTGCCACTATTCAAATCACTTCTATATTACATTCCTGCCAGATTGTCATCAGTTGAGGCACGAAAAAGCAGCATTAAACTTTAAATTTCTTGTCAGAAGTAGTTAAATATTAAGATGCAAATACACATGGATTTAACTTGCATTGCTTCAAGTCTGACAGGCACCTGCCTGCTCCATACTGCCCTAGGAAGAATTATTTTTCTGCCACTTACCTTAGGAGAAAGCCCTTGGTTAGTCTCTTAGAGCATTGCAGAAGGAGCATGCAGAAGTGCTTGCTGTTATTTCTCAGAGACCTCTCTTTGAGAGTGCTAGAACATCTCTTCTTTTTTTTCTTTTTTTTCTTTTCCCCAAGAGCCAAAGCATAGATGTGGTCCACTGAACAGGCTTCTCGGTTCTATGTAGCTGGATGCCAAGATTGCTCTGTCTAAACTATTCATGCACGGTTTAAAAATCATCAGATGATAGGATGGTGCCTCTAGCCAAAATTATCATGCAATTATTTTAGTCAGTGGCATCTAACAAAGCCATTCCCCCGAGGCACAATCTGTACGGCAGCAGTTTGTAAAGTCCCTATGCCTTGTTTCAGTCAGTTCTTCAAACTTGACACCTCCACCCAGCTCCCAAGAGAAATTTTATTTTGTAAAATGACTAAATAGGTAGCCACTTTTGTACTTTACAGTACAATAGAGTCTTACATTTTCTTTGCATTCCATTAGTTTCGCTTTGAATCAATGCTCAAGGATCGATCGGTCATGTCCGATTTCATCCTCTGTTGCCTGGTGAGTTAATTTAGGATGTGTTAGACTGAGCCTTTGAAAATGGAGGCCACAGGAACTGAGACTCGAGTCTTGAGTTAGAAATACAGGCTTTCAGCACAGTAGCCCTTCATCAGCTGGGCTGAAGAGCCACCCCCAAGACCATTCAGGACTGGTATCTGTGAGAGACAAGGTTTAAAAAAGGAAGGTGAGCTGTTAAAATGGGATTTTCTGAGAAATCAGAGCTACCAGAGCTGAGGTGCTGATACTAAGACCTTCTATTGCCTAGTCCTGCCCAGGCCCAGGCCTAAATTTTATGGAAATTCCAAATATTCATTTTTTCCTCTCCTGTTGTGGAACTTCTGGACCTTTTCTTCCATTTTATAAGGCACATAAATTATTTCTATTTCAGACTCTTCTCCTAAAGATATTCCCACTAACCAGTGGCCAGTTCTCAAATGACAGTAGCCCCACCTCTTCTTTGGAATTATCTCTGATTTATGTACCATTGCATCCTTCTCTCTCTCACAAGCTATACGTGTCTTTGTGAAAGTCCTGTTTGAATACACCTTCAGAGTCCTGCCCTGCAGCAGGTGAGGTGGCTACAGCACCTTTGCCCTAGCCTCAGCCTAAGAGCAGATGTATGGCTTATGTAAACACTACAAACAGATGCTTTAGGGGAAGTAGGGTTATGTTTTTCACTCCCGAGAGATGCATTAATATTCATCCGAACCACCCAGACCTCCACAGGCCTTTCTCATCCATGTACTCTCACATACCTGTCATTGCCATTTTCTTTTCCTGTCTCTTCTTTCCAAATTTGGTCACCAAGTCCCTAAGGCTTTTCCTTGCTGCTTCAGCTGTCTCAGACCTTCGACTCAGGCCTGGGTCCTCTGCTGCCTCATCAGATGTTGTTGACCTGACATCTCCAGCAGCTTCCACAGTGCCCAGGTGTTTCTCAGGAGCACCCTCTTCAGCTCTGCTGAATGTGAAAACTTGAGAAAAGGGCAAGAGCTGCAGCCCCTATGATGTGTCCATCCTGGCAGAGAATGAGCTCTGCTGTTCACTGCAGAAGCAGCTCATTCTGGGCCCAGCACATTTCTGTCCCATCCCATCTGCTCCTTGGCAGGTCCAGAAGCACAGGCTGCCACCTCACTCTGCCCTCAGAGCAACCTGGTTTATGGTTTTGGTTTTCTCAGGAGACAGGGTGGGTGACAGTGGACTGTTCAGGGACAATTTGTTGCCTTTCTGCTTTAGCAGCAGAATAATTAATGTTGTTAAAGGACGGCTCATACAAGCTGGTAAATGGATCATATAATTAATTGTGCATGAAGGGGAAGCAGGGTGGGGGCACAGGGATGGTGGTGCTTGCATTTGGAGAGAAGCAACAATCTGTGGCGCCTCAGGACACTACCTTGCTATAAGCATCTGCCATAGACGGAATCAGCTTACAGTGTGAATGACAGAAGGCTGTGTGTGGAGGTGTTGGAAGGCCAGCGGTGACTGGAATAGGCAACTGCGAGAAGCAGCACAGTGGGAACCAGCACATCTTCATGCCTGACCTACCTGAACCAGGACTGACCTCCCTGCTGGGAAGCAGAGACCCAAGGAACATAGTGCTGGGGCAGGAGCTGATCACAACCAACGAGGATGAAAGGTCTAATCCTGGTGGTTATTCAATAAACCCCAGTATCCAAATCCAGTATGGGGCATTTACTCTGTCTTGTGTGTGACAGCAGGATTCTTCCTACACCTGAGATGGGGCAAGCCTGGATGTATGGGAAGAGTGGGGAATGAGATGCTGGAAAGCAATGCCATGGAAAGGGACTTGGCACTCCTGGTCGATGGCAAGTTGACCATGAGTCAGCAGTGCCCTGGCAGCCAGGAGGGGCAACCCTGTCCTGGGGGGCATCAGGCACAGCATCGCCAGCCAGGCAAGGGAGGGGATTGTCCTGCTCTGCTCTGAGGCAGCCTCACTTTGAGTCCTGTTTGCAGTTTTGGGCACCACGGTGTAAGAAATACATCAAGCTATTAAAGTGTCCAAAGGAGGGCAATGAAGATGGTGAAGGGCCTTGAGGGGAAGCTGAGGTCACTTGGTTTGTTCAGCCTGGAGGAGACTGAGGGATGGCCTCACTGCAACTTCTTGAAGGGAGGAGGAGGGGCAGGCACTGATCTCTTCTCTGTGGTGCCCAGTGACAGGATGCAAGGAAATGGCTTGAAGTTGTGTCAGAGGAGGGTTAGGTTGGATATTAGAGAAAGGTTCTTCATTCAGAAGGTGGTTGAGCACTGGA
Organism: Aleadryas rufinucha; assembly: GCA_013397815.1. NCBI lineage: Eukaryota > Metazoa > Chordata > Aves > Passeriformes > Aleadryas > Aleadryas rufinucha. Next base: position 105,979 of record VZTH01017016.1, on the reverse strand, counting down.
ACAGGCTTCCCAAGGAAGTGGTCACAGCACCAAGCCTGACAGAGTTCAAGAAGCATTTGGACAACACTCTCAGGCAGATGGTGAGATTCTTGGGGCTGTCCTGTGCAGGGCCAGGAGCTGGATCCTGGTATATCCCTTCCAACTCAGGATATTCTGATTCTAAATTAGAAGTGCCAGCTAGTACAAAAGTTCTTCAAGCATTAGGTCCAAATACACTTTTTACAGCATTGCAGCTTTTGATATTCTTGTCAGGGACTCACGCATTTGAAAAACAGAAAAGGGTGTATGTGGGAACTAATAGTAATCTTCTTGTAACACAGACAACAGCATTTCCTTGTACTAGTACTTTACAGTTCTGACAACACAACAAGCTAACAGTACAGGGTCAAAACCACTTCAAAGTGCACATACTTTCTGCTGTCTCATCGAACCCATCACAAAACTCTGAAGCCAATGGATGCAAACAGTGAGATGGACAACAGGCTGCAGCCAAAGCAGTTCAGGTATGAGCACAAAGAAATGCGAAGATGAGACTACAGAATTTTAGCTTTTGCCTAAACCACTAACCTGGTACAGTGTACCCTCACTATCTAGAAACCCCTAGGCTTATTAAAAAAGTCACTTCACTTAAACTTGTTTTTCCATTTTACTACAGATGAGTATTATTGGTACTGGTACTAACTCACTCCTGGAGCAAATTACCTTTCACAGGAACCAGCCAGCCACCCCTGAAACTTTATCCATCTTTCCTAGCAAAGCCAATTCCACTCCTGAAACACCCCTTGACTGATTTCATAGAGCCTTCTTAGAAATCCTTAAGCCTGTTCCTCAGCATGCTTTATTGCTGCTGCCTCCCTTCATGAAGACAAATTACTAAAGATTATTCAGCATCTGGTTTTAGAGTGAATACAGTTACAAGAAAGCCTTAATGGAAATAGGTATGTGTTGCTGGATTGACATCTAAGAGAAGTGCCCTGAGTTAAGACAATTCTTGTATGCGCACCTTTAGCTGCCAACAGACTGTGCCTTAGAGAGAATCCCTCAAAATTCAATGCCCAATGGTCTATGGTTTCACTATCATGCACATCTCCATAAATCCTGCTCTCTGAATTTCAACTCTGGGAAATTTTTGAACACTCACATCCATTAAACAGAATCCTGTAAAAATACGTGTGTTGGATAGAAGTAGACCTACTCTTCAGTAGCAAGTTGGAGTAAGACTCTCAGAGGGCCACCAGCTACATTCTTCCAGTGAAAGGTCTTGGACATGAAGAAGTATTTCTCCTTTGTAATATTCCACTCAACACTAACCCTATGTTTCCAGAAAAAAGATTAAAGTTGCAGGTCGTGATTCATAAGTGGCTTAAGGTTTTTATGTAGTTTGTGAAATTCTCCAATTTCTAGTCACACCCACTAAGAAATAAGCAGTATGTACTCAGAGCAGTAATTACAGCAGAGCAGCAGCCGACAACTTCCACGTTTATTGGCCAGAACATCAACATAGCTACTCACTTATACAAACTAATGGAAGTAAATTTTAATGCTGCTTCACAGCACGTGTAGTTGTCAAGCCATTAACCAACAGTTCTAGAAAATATTTTGATTTACCTGAGGTTTCACAAAGAAGACTGTAGAATTACATACAGTACATTTGGCATATATGTATCAAAATTCTTGTTGGAGAAATGAATTACAAACAATGGTACAAAACCACTCTAAGCCAACCGTTGTTCAACAAGAACGTGTGTGAGTTTCACAGTTTTATTTTTTGTATTGCTCTTACAGTAAGCAAACTATTTAGTTTATACAAAATAAACCTGTAGTTTTATATAATTAAAAAAATCATCTTTGGCTAAACAAAGCTCCTCCTATTTTTATACATATATTTATATATATATAAACATCAGATATTTTACATAACCATGTAGGAACCTGTACACATAGATACAATAGAGAGAACATTAACCAAGTTTCACACTTTACAAAAAAGGAATCCCAAGTCAGATTCAAAACAGTCAAACCCTGCCTCCCATCACCTATACAGATATGAAAATAAGTAAACACAGATAAGGAATAAACAACTCTGTAATAAAATACTGCCTGCCTTTTTTGACGCAGAGAGGAAGCACTTAAGCGGAGAGAAGTGACTTCCCTCAGTGCCTTCAGCACTGTGCACGTTGATCTACAAGGATATGGTTAAAAGAATACTCTTAGTAGAGTCTGACTTTTGCACAAACATGAACACTTCTCTGCAAACTGACTATTCTGAAAATGGTTTCAGTTACATTTAAATCTCCAGCAAATTAACAACTGTCACAAATGTCCATTAAGAACAAGCACAGGTTGGTGCACCAATCCCCCACTGAAATCACCAGGCACTGCCAGCACAGCTCAGAAGGTGATATTTGATCATTAAAAGCAAACATTTCAGAAGCAAGCACGTAAGATGGAAGACTGCCAGACCTGACATCATCACCTACTCAAGTCATTCCTTGTAACAGTTTCCAGAGCACAGCCTAAAACAAGGACAATGCACTGCTTGGCAGCACGACAATCCATTCCATAGGTCACATGTACAATACTCCAAAGGGGTCAGTGACAACATCACTGACAAATTATCTGCTGGTTTATTAGAAAGAGAAGTCTGTCCCATTAGTTGGAGAGGGAACAAAAAACCATGCTGACATTGAAGAAGTGGTCACTGGACTCTGAAAAAGAGCCAATTCAATCCAAGTTGAAAGGCAATGCACTTAGGTGGGGCTATTAAGTGAAGTCTAACTGAACTCAGCAGATGCTATGACTGAATAAAGACTACAGCAATTCTGATCCTGCATACAGAATAAAACTTCAAAAACCAATGAATTCATTTAAAAAACCCCTTGTAACTTCCAGGAATGTTTCTCAGAGAGAAGAAAAAAAAAACCTTTTTAGAAATTTGGGATAAAACAGCAGTATGTATGAGACGTGTGTGTAAAAATATACATATATATGTGGATGTATATATATATATACATACATACACACACATACTCTTTAGGTATGTTCTATTAAAACTGGAAACAGTTATAACAGATTTTTTTAAATAGAACATAATGAATTTCTAATGCACTAAACAATTTGTAAAGATAGATGCGATTGCTGTCAAAACATGCCAAGTTGACAAGCTTTTGAAAACTGCTTGTTTTTACAGAAAAGTTTTGCTTCTGTTTAGTATCTACAAAGTCACATTTTATGAAACTGTAAAAGTCTGTCTGCTTCTAAATTATTTTTAAAAGAAAATCACTTCTCAATATTTAATTTTTTTTTTAACAAAACAGAATGTTTATTACGTTGAAGACCTAAATGAAGTACCTTTTCCAGCTGTAATTTGGAACAGAAAAACATAATGACCTTTGCAGACTAGCATTCATATAAAGTAACATTTACGCTACTCTGCACACTATTCTGAAAACAGATTGTTAGATTTAACTCTCCAGTAAGTAAACAATTGTCACAAATATTTTTTAAAAACAAGCTGCAAGATCCACCTATTCCTGAGCAACAGAATTGAATTACTAGATAAGCAACTTTTGGAATCATTGCGCTGCCTTATTTTAAAAGAAAAAGGCCTCACTTCCTAAAATATGTTCTACAGTCACCACGATGACCTACCTGTCATTTTCCAGGATTATCTGCCAACTGGATTCCAAAGCACTCTCACTTTTTAAGATCATAGTTCAACATCAGCACACACAGAACTTCTGACAAGCGAAGCAAGAGCCACCATTCCCACTCGACTGCTCGCCCTTGTCTCCACTCACAGAACACCTTTAACTAACAGGAGATGTCACCCCCTTGAAATGATACTGTCCCATGTGCAGTGTCAAAGCCCTTTCTTTCCTAGCCACTTGTTTGTGAAGTTCCCTCTGTGTTACTCTGTTAAAGAACCTCAGAGGAAACGCAGACAAGTAAATAACTAACAGTGCACTGGATTTACCAAACTCAGTATTCTGACTAGGATACTGCCCCGTAATCCCATCATATGAATGCAGTGGCCCCAGTCCATCCCTGCAGGTAACAGCTAAGCCCTGTAACCATGAAACAACTTGGTTGGAGTCTACTTGCACTTGGATTTCTTGAACAGCTTCATTAACTGCTTGAATCTTTCTGAAACCTAATGGAGGACAAAAGAAAAAGAAAGACAGATCATTAAGGCCCCAGACTTCCATATCTACCAAGACAGATTGATCTGACATCAAGTTTAAGACTACCACTATTTGCTTCCAAGAAATTTTAGTAGGAGAATTTCAGGAGCACCAATAACAGATTAACTGGATCTAGGAAGTCTTCCTACACCTTTCACATTTGAAATAGCTTCCAGGTTAATCAAAGAGAGCTAGAGCCAACACAGGTTTAACACAGGTTTCCCTACAAGAAGGAGGAAAAAAATGAAGGCTTCAAAGCCAATTAGCCTTGAATTTGCCATGTGTAACCATGAGTAACATGCAAATATAAAGACAAAAGCTTATTTTGCACTCCACAAAAAAGCACCGTTTATTGGTTATTTTCTACCCTCTTGTACAATTGTTGCTTCAGATATTTTTGGCTCATCATGGAGTAATCTGCCTGCCAGGGATTTTACGTAACTGGTTGGTAGATCAGAGTAAAAAGTCTTTTTGCTGAACAGAGGTACCGCTGACATAGTGACCTCATTCAGCTCAAAGCTAGTATTTCTTACTACTATATACATATTACTACAGCATATTGATGATCCACCAAACTAACTGGGAAGAGGGGCATAAATGCACAGATAACACTGTTTTATCCAACCAGCTACCCCAACAGCTTCCAAACCCCATGAAAACCCTGCAACCATACAACAGAACATTCTAAAAGCCAAATCCCAATCATGCAGGATTTCCTAACGGAGTCAAACGCGTTTCTCCCTTTCTCAATTTTCACGACACACATTAAGAGAACAATTCAACTCAAGTGTCAAGTTATATGCAAACCTCTGGAAATATTTTACATTAATTTTGTATCTGTGTCTTGTGGAACTTTTTAATTAAGAAATGAAAGAAAAAAACCAAAAAACTCTTCATTAAAAGTCCTTTCTGCACAACCTTGGTACTTTTTTCCAGCTCTAACTTCAATCTTTTTCCTAATTTATTAAAGGTGTGTAAAGGCTTCAGGCCTCTCAAAATTGCCTTTCTTTATCTAAGTACTGATCCAACAACAGAACAATCCTGTGGTCCCTGGCTTATGAGTGGAGCAGTTTCAACATACCAATCAAACAGGTACTGAGGAATCCCCATAATACTCCTATAATGTGTATTTTTAAGAAGTAACAACTGGCAGAATCTAAGATTCTTTTTTACAAGAATCCCCCAAAAAGACATGAGGAAAAGAGAACTACAGATTTGCAGAAGATCTCCAAAGATTTTTGTTCAACTGCAATTATAAATGTAGGAATAGTGCTGTTAGTAAATATAAGAATATCATCACCTACCTGATTTGGGCTTTTGTTTAGCCTAGTGGCCAAGGAAACAAAAGTTTTGCTTGATGGTCCTTTTTTCTGACATTCCAGTAAAATTTCTCGGTCATCATTTCTACAACAGAAGTGCATTTTAAAAACATTAATACATATAGCTGTGTACATGCACACAAGCAAAATAATACATACAGGCATATATAAAATTTGGAGTATTTCCAAACTACAGAACATGAGTTCAAACAGCAGCAATGAATTTGTTTGAATTTGAATTAGGATCCTTTCTTCTACCAGCACAGAGTAATACAGTCAGTACAAAAAAGTGACAGTGGAGATTATGTTTCCCTACTAGGAAGAGCAGGACTGTTACAATAGTGTTAGCCTCAAACCAAAGTCAAAGAGTTTTAAGCTTCTAAACCACATATTTAAACTGGAATTGAAAGGAACTCAAATTCAACAGGGGTCAGCAGTTCAGGTGCACATGCCTCAGTTTGCATGGCTGAACAGTAGCTTTCACCTAAGGCCCACTGATGTTCAAAGATAAACTAGAGAGGTGCTTGACTTCTCTAAGTGGCTTCATGTAACAAACATACTCAGAGCACATCTACTGTTCACATGAGAATAAAAAAACCAGGAGCCTATTCTGAAGTCTGTCCCCAATTTCCTGTTTGTCTCATCAACGAACTTAGGCAAAATGCATATAGACAGTAATTTTATTTGGTTGAAACCTGTCATACTTCAATGAATTATATTTCTTTTCTTCAATTTCAAAGAAAAACATAATGACTAGTTATTTAAATAAATGCCTTTTTTTTCTAAAAGACAAACAAAAGTTCAAAGATAAACAAAAAAATGTATGAAACTGAAAACCTGGTCATATTCATCAGGAAAACTCTAAGTCTCTTCCTACCTTTTTGGTGTGCACATTAAAAAAATCAAATCAGCTTTTGCTGTCTTTTATCCATGAAGGACCTGATTTTCTTTTAAAACCTAGAGACTTACTTTTTATCCGAACTATAGTTTAGAAAGGTCTGTCCTGAAAATTTTAGAAGCCCCTTCATAAAGTGTTGATTGTATCAAGTTGTAGCAAGAACAGCAAAACTTGCCAACTACAGTTTCTTAAAAATAAGAATACACCACAGTAATTTTGCATGTATTACTGACACGTACAGCCACCTCACTTGTCACCCACACCCTGCAAATTGGAATATATGAGTTGATGGTTGACTGGTACATTTCCACAGACTGAGCAGCTCAGACCCAAAAACAAAAAGCTGTTTGCTCTCATGCCTTCCCTTAGAGGGAAAAATCTTTAGCTATTCTCCTTCAGCAGCCACTGATGCCTTGTAGGAACATCAAGAACCTCCATGCCCTACCAAGTCTGGCTGGAATTTTTGGGTAGAATAAAAAAACCGGGCAGGGGAAATAACATGAACAGACAGTGCATTACAGTAGGTCTTGACACCGTGGCACATAGCTTTCAAAACAAAAGCCAAGAGGACTCTTACTTTGGGAGATGTGGGTAAGTGATGGACATGAGTCTCCCAGAGCAATTCTGCATTGATAAAAGGAGGCTCCCATTCCACTTCTTAGAGAAGGGTGTAGAGCTACCAAACAACTTCGGTCATCAGCTAAATACCCTTTTCTTCCCTCTTTTCAGTGTACCACGTAGTTTAAAAAAACCCTAAAGCAATCAAGCAGATCAAAAATCAGAAATTACCTTGTCCAGGACACTACTACTTCTCCCTTCTTTTTAATGATGTTTTTGGCATAGAGGCTAGGTGATGATGGAGATGAAGCCAAGGGAGAAGAGTCTTTGTTCTGCTGTAACTCATTCTTCTTATTGGAACATTGTTTAGGTGATAAATTTCTATCTTCAGACCTGATATTACTTCCATCACTCCCTACACCTGCTGATTCAGTTCCTTTTCGTTGCCTTTTTGAATTGGAATTCTCTTCTGCAGTCTCTTTTTTCCTCTTTTTAATAATTTTATCATCTATACTTATCTGGCACCCTCCATTAGTCTTTGAACTGGGTTTTGTTTCAAGATCACATTCACCTGCTACAGCTTCATTAGAAAGCTCTCCTGTTAAGACTAGAGATGCATTGAAGCACTCTTCCAGTTCTTCCTTTTTAGCACTGACTTCTGAGTTTCCTGTTGAAGTTTCCTGAGACCCATAATCTGCCCTGGATTCCACTGCATGACATGAAGGTCCATTAACAATACCATCTGTTATGTATGACTTCATATCGCATCCAGCAGGAAAAGCAGCTTGAGACCTAACATCTGTTTCATTTATATTTTTGGAAACCTGCAATTTGTGTGCCTCAGACTGCTCAGAGCCTTTATTCAGACTTTCAGCGTTGTGGCTCTCTTTGTCTGAAGATTTTCTACAGGTTCCAAGCAACCCAGTAGTTTCTTCCTTTCCAATACTATTGTGTGACTCCTTCAGAGGCTGAGCTAAGGTAGGATTTTGTTCTTGTTCAGCACTGACGTGAGGCAAGTGATCCATCTTAACCAGATCTGGTTTGACGGCTTTTTTCACGATGGCACTCTGGTTGTCCCTTTCTTTTCCCCCAGTTCTCATTTCTCCTTTTCCAATCTTGGTTGAGGATGCCTGTGCCTCCTTCACTGGAGCCATCTGATCAGATGCTGGTGAGGCAGATGGCACTGCACGCCTAATCTTAACAATAAAATGATCATTGGATTTCTCCATGATTACTGCTTGCATTGGTAGGCTGGGGCGACACTGAAAACCGGGAGCAACGGGCCGACTTGTCCAGGATGATGAACAACTTGATTTACTGCTTGAGTTATCAGATTCTAAAGCCAAATGAATGTCTTGTTCAGTGGCATCCTCCTCTCCAAGAAGTGCATCTTCACTGTAATGTGCACTAACAACACCCTCTGGAGCTGAGCTAGAATTATTCTCAGGTTTTAGGAAGCTGAGGTGAGCATCTGATTTCAAAGGCGATGGAATTGTTAAGGAAACAGCCAAATCTTCAAGAAGGATAGAAGAAACACATGATTTAGTCTTCTGCAAATTGCATTCATCTTCTTTGCACGAAGCTGAGTTTGTGGAAACCTCAAACATACAGCTCTCATCCAGCACATCTGGATCAACAGGCATCTGAGGCCTAGATGCTAATGAGGGAGCTCTTACAGGTGAAACAATAGTCCAGCTAATATCCTCTTCCTGTTTGGAATCCATGCATGCCTCCTTTGGAGCAATGTCTTGCTCCAGTTCAGAAGCATTATCTCTGCATTTATGACTATCTAAAAACTGTTTTTCTGGAGTCCTGAATTCACACTCATTTCTGTTGATATTGCCACCATTTTTTTCCAAGAGATCAGAACCTTGCAATAAGCTTTTGAAAATTTCACCCATTTGAGCATCACTTACAAGATTAAATGTAAGACTGGATGCTTGTTGTTCTGTGAGAAGCTCATAACTAAGATCAAACTTGTTAGCATCTCTGGACAGCTGGAGTCCTTCCTTTTCATATTTAACACCCTTCACTGGAGTAAGAGTGCCTTGTAAATTATTCTCTTTAGGGAGGTGAACTTTTGTTTGGGAATTTCTTGTGTTATCAATGGAGTTAAGACATTTTGTAAAGGCAGGTTTTGGTGTACCTGTCTTACTTTTCTCATGGTGACACTTAGGTTGTTGATAATCCACAGTTTGCTTTGAAATATATTCTTCAGGCTTTTGAGAACCATCTTTAGGAGACTTTTTTCTATCAGATCTCTGCACATCATTTTTATGACTGATGTTGTGGTTTTGCTTTCCGGACCTTTCGAACTTCCCTTCCTCACCCTCATTTCCCACATCACATAGCTTTATTATAATTCTCCTTATCTTTTCAAATAAGTAATCAAGCTGCTCATCTACAAATTTCCACAACTGCTTTTTCATATCTGATACTTGCTGTTCAAAAAGACGGTCCACTATTGCATTCTTTTTAACTTGTTTAAGTTTCGACTCTATAATATCACAGATATTCAGTTTTAATGTATCACCTAATGCACACATCTTGGAAAAGTTCAAGTATCTTATTAATGCCGTAAAATTTATGATCCCAGATTCTATAATTCTGTGAAAATGCTGAACTGGGAAGTGTACTTTGAACTTCATATAACTTTTCCTCATCTGTTTTCGTATAGCTCTGAGCATCTGCATGATTTCCTGTATATTTGAAGGTTCAACAATAACATGAACTATTTTTTCAAGACAAGCAATGCTCACAGTTTTGTTTTTCTTCATATTCTTTGAAGATCTGAAGGTCTGATTTTTATGCCTCTCTCTGTTCCTTCGTGTGCTTACTTGCACAGAAACAAATTTTCCATTATCTTCATTGCAGTGCACAGTTTTGCTATTTTGATTCTGTGGACTGCTGGTCAAATTTCGTGTCTCAGAAGCAGCTTTTGGTCTTGACTTTTTTGTATTTTCAGAGCCTCTCTCTGGTTTAGACTTTTCTTTATCTTCATCACTACTTACGATTTCACCTTCTTCTATTTCATCTGAAGAGATTCTTAGCCGAGACTCCATCTCTAAGTGTTCATCAGACATGCTAACTGGCTTTTGATTTTCTTTGTTCACCTCCTTTGACAAGTTCTTTGAGGGACAGATGACAACAGTACCTTCAGGAATTAAATCTATAAAAAGAAAACAGTTTGCTAATCACCATAAAGAATGCAATTTTAAACACATATTTTCAGAAAAACCTGCAAGATTCTCTTCTGTAAACTGACTATTCAGAACTGTTTGTTTGAACTCAGGAAGCCTGAGCTATAACAAGTTTGGGTGGTTTGGTTCAGCAGCTGCTAGTTCGAGGGATTTTTTTGAGCTTTAAAGGGCAAATTGAGCTTTATTTTGAGCAAATTTTGAGCTTTAAGGGGCCTCAACATTTCACCAAACACATATGAACTGTCTCACAAATACATCAATTGGAAAGAGAAAAATAAAGCAATTTTCAGCAGTTTTGAATTTCTTTCCATTTACTTTAACAAGTTTTCTGATTACTGTACCTAAATCATACTGTAGCTAAATTATAACTATCACATCATTATGAACATTTACATACAATAGGTGGCTTTTCTTTTAACAGTTTCAAAACTAAAACCAATTGAGAACAAATGACCCATTAATGTTCTAATAATCCTGTAAAGAGTTATGCTTGGAAACATAAAAAACCAGATTTCAATACCACTCTACCATTTCTTTTCTAGTAAGAAATCTAAACTTCCAAGAATTTTTGTTTTAATTGCTGCAGGACATTACAAGGAAGACTTAAATTCGTCAATACTTGAAAGAATATGATCCTATGTAACTTTTGCTTCCACAATTTCAGAGAAAAACCTAGAGGGATCTATGCAAAACTAGTCACAACTAAGAAACATGTATGTATTTTTTTATTAAGTTAATACAAGATACAACACTCTTATTTCAACTAATCTTCTGTCAGTAGTGACCAACTCCAATATTTAGAGAACTAATATTCAAATGGCTACAATCTTGGCTGCAACATTAAATGCTTCCACTACTAACAAAAAGGACCACTGAGACATACACAGCTTAAGAAGACACAATTTGTATATTTCAGAAAGCAGTTAAAAGAAATAATTTCTGCTTTCCATGAGCAGATCTTCTAAGCTTTATGCAAAAAAGAAATTAGAATATACATATAAAAATACCTTTGTTGTAAGTCTTCACAAGGCCTTTACAGGGACTTTCCATCTTCAGTGCTCTAGCCAAAGGACGCACTGGACTATTCAGTGGGCTGATTGCCTTTGGAATATACCTCAAGTGATTGAGATCAATGCTCAGTATTGAGCTGTCATCATCAACAGAAACTGGGTTAGTTTCTATCTCTTTAGTTATAGGACACATCTCACCACTGAGAGAAGATGTTGTTGCAGTACTGTTATCAGTTAGGTCTGGCACCAGATCACAAGTATTCTGGTCAACTAGTGGTTCATCCTTATCAGTTATTATAGTTCTGTCCAGTGAATGAGATGTACTCATATTAATTTCACAGATACCCTTTTCGTCCGTGGGACAGGCAACATTTTCTGCAGCCACATGATCATCACCCCTCACTACTTCCACTAAGGAGTCTGGTTTTGTTTCACTGATACCATCTGCAGTATCACAGGACTCCAGGTCACCAGAACTTCTGGCTCCTGAGTCATCTAAGACAACGTTCTGAGAGCCACATTGACCTGCAGAGCTTTCTGTATCAGCAGCCAACCATATTTTATCTTCCTCTTTCTTCTCTGCTGCTGACTCCAGAAGGTCTCCCATACTCGGACTTGCAGGTTCAGGTTGTGCCACTTCTGCTGCTGGTACATTATCATCCTGCATCTCACCCTCTGTCACAGACAGCTCTTCACAATCTGCCACACTCCCTGTTACCTCCAGGGGCAAAGATTCAGGGTGGGTCACAGCTGTCACTGCTGCTGTTTTTACCGAGGCTTCCAATTCAACTGGATCACAAGCCTCTGCCACTTCTGATGGCATTTCAGCCTCCATCTCATCAGGAACCTGTACCTCTGCTGCTTCTGGCAAGGCCTGGGGCTGTACCTGACCCACATCTGCTTCTGGTGAGGTTTCTGAGCTTGGTTCATCAGCTGTGACTGCTGGCAATGCTTCAGACTGTGTTGGATCTCCTGCTGCTACTTCCAAGGCTCCATCTTCAGAACTGACAGAAACAGGCAGTGCTGGTTCCATGTTGCTCTGAGCTGCAGTGTCCAGAACTTGTAGTGTTGAATGACTGTGCTCTGTGGGACCACATTCTACAGGGTGGGCAGAATCTAAGAGTTCTGCTTGCAGTGTGAGCTCTGTACCACCCTCATCAGTGGCCTTTTGGGAAGGTTTTCTAAGTCCATCCATTGCAGAGAGACATTGTTTCTTATTAGGAGAAAGAGTTAAATTTAGCTTTTCCATAAAGCTAAGTTTTAAGTCTTTGCTTTTTGGCCCAGTGCGATTACCTTTAGTTTTGGGAACTTTATCATCTTTGAAGCTATCTGCTACTCTGGATGTTTCTTCCAGCTTACAGGATTTGTTTCTCACACTTTTTGTAACATCTGTACCTTTCTTGGAGTCTTTTACAGACTGGTGAGAAAATTCTTTCGCAACTTTTTTTTCATTTCTAAAATGTCTATTTTCATCCTGATCCTCTCTTTCTCTTTTCCTTTTTTCTTCAGTTCTGTGTCTTTCTGATTTGGAATGTGCTGTTTCCCATTCATGTCTACTACCACTTTCCTTCAAGCGTGCGTATTTATGCTCTCTGCTGCTGGAATTAGAAGGTGAAGTCCTTCCTTCTCGAGAGATATGATCATCTGTTCCCTTGTCTCTCTTGCAGTCAGTGTGTTTTACTTTTCTAGACTCTTCCACACGACATTTACGTGACTTATGAAGACTCTTCGAATGTTCATTCTTGGAGTGTGGACTGCTCCCCCTACCAGGCCTCCTTGGTTGTTCTTGCAGCTTTTCAACTGGTTTATTTTTTTGGCCAGCATGTTTTTCACCTTTATCGTGTGTTTTAATGTCTTTTTTTAATACATTTTGTAATCTCTCATCAGCATAGAATTCACCTCTTGTTTGAAACCTGTCTTTACCAGCTGTCTGTTTCTCCCAGGAAGAAATATCCCTTTCTACTCTTCTTTCTACACTTGGACTGCATTTGAGTTTCATGCTCTGGCTTTTTTGTTGCAATTCATTTTTACTAGCCTTCTCTGAAGGGGTTTTCAGCTTCTGTTGAGGATCTGAATTCCTCTCTTCACTATCACCATCATTTCCAGTGCTCTGATGTACTTCTCTTTTGTATTTGTTGACATTTCCCCTACTGTACTGTTCATTACTTTTAGTTTCTTTTCTTTCCTTTCTGTTATCCTTGCTGGAAGCATGGTCATAGCTCAGTGCACATGTGGGAGTACCATCACTGCAGAGCTCTTCAGGAGGGTACCTCAGCAAAAACGGAGTGTTCCTTTTTTCAGAGCCAGATTTCTCACTGTCTGTGTTATGAGATGAGTAACTGTGGTATCCATCTTTTGAACAGTCATTTTTCGTTCTATGTTCCATCTTCATATTGTCACCTAAATCAGAAGGTCTGAATTTGGAATCTTTTGTTTTAGTTGATCCTGGAAGGTATGTTCTGGTGAAAATGCTTCGATGGTTGGGAAATTCCGATAGCCTGTTTATAAAAAGGAAAAAAGTTATGTTATTTTAAAATTTATTTAAACATAGCTAAAGCTGAACTGCAATGAATCTATGTATCTGCAAAAATTGTTAACACTTTCTTTCATTTTCAATCTGAAAAAAAGTGGGCAATATAGAAAATGTTTAATAACTTCCATCAGCACAGAACAAAAGAATATAATTTATATACATATTTTCTAAAGGAAATTCATCTGAAGAAAAATCAAGATTTATGAAAAAATACTATATTGAGCCTAGTTAACAATTTCAGTAATTCAAATTAGTATTTCATTTTCCAGCAATAAAAAGAGCTTTCCCCAGGTTAAAAAAAAAAAAAAAAAGTTGTTCTTTACAGCATTAGTGATTTAAAATAATTATAATTTAAAAACCATCAATAAGCAAATAAATTACATTTGGGAGTTGTTGCAAGCTCCAGAAAACAAGTAGTACATTACGATAACCGAACCTCATTAAGGCCACATGCTACTGCTGAGAAGGCATCATATTAAAAATAATTTAAAAGATCAAATTAAAAAGGGTACATGTACCCTGTATGGCATAAACTCCTATTCATTACTGATAGAATGCATCAGTTACCTCACTATCAAAACAACCAACCAACCTCCCAAACCCACCGCAACAAAACAAACCCCAAAAACAACTAGACACTTTTCTACCACAGCCAACACAACATTTCATTAAAATAACATCATTAAAGACAAGGTCAACCTTCTTATACACCTGTCACTATACAAAAAGAATGATGGTGTCTAATCCATGCAGAAATAAACAGAAATAAAAGTCACACCAACAAATGATGGCAGCAAACCACTTAATGTCTGGCTCTGTTTTAGATTCAAGGATGAAGTGGCTGCAACACAGACATCTGGATTTGGCCTGAAATTCTGTGATGAAGCAGCATCCGGGTATGAGGAATCAATGCAAGTGTAAAATAATTCCGTATTTATCTCCAATACAAAATAGGGTTGGTTTTGCTTTATAAAACTGAATACTTCCTATGGGTAATACAGTAAATTTAAATATGATATGAACACCTTGTACAACTGGGCCTACTCCAAAAATGTGACATGGTGATGTGAACCGAATGTTGCACCCTAACAATTCCACAGCTTTTGTATTACAAAACCCTTTCTCATATTTCTGTTTCATTTTGAATGATACTGATAAATTTTTGCTATGCTTTAGGTTGGCTATTAAATCTGTATGTATCTGTGATTAATGTTATTGTATCCAAGCTGTGTTTGTTTGGTTTTGTGGTTTTAAAGTTGTGGGGTTTTTCTGAGATCAACACTAACAATTTCCTGAGAGATACTAACTTTGAAATAATCTTTACACATAGATGCACTGTTTAAGCTAAGCTAATTTACTATAAACCATGCAACAGACCTCTAAGATCTCAAAGTGCCACCTTCCCCACAATTTTCCATGATGGATGCCACCAAAATACCTAGATCAAATCCTAAATCCCTGCTCTGGTTTCACGTGGTTCAGAAACCTTACTGTCAGCTACTCTCCCATCCATACATTACTGTTTTCAACTCCTTCCATAACATTAGTGGTACACAGAAATAACCAAGAAATCTCCAGTCGTTATCCCCCACCACTGGAGACAGGGATTTCATGTCTTGCCATGAAAACATCATATAATCCATTTCTTTTCATTTGTTGTCTGACAAGTTCCATGGAATTCATGTCTGAGGCCATAAAACAAGACTGGTTTTGAAGCTGAACTGTGTAGAATATCTGCTTTGAAACATGCAAGATGGTAAGATAACCCACGAGGAACAGTGGGTGACAAAAATTCATGCAAAAAGTCACCATTTGGACTCCTTCTTGGTTTCTTAAGTAGAAACCAAAGACCCCATCAGGCAAAGGAGATACTTATGTATTTCCTCTGGTTGCATTGGTTCTAAACTACACCATTATTTACTAAGTAATGATTTTTTTCATTAATTTTTCTTAAAATACATATAAAAATTTCCAACAAGTATATAAACATGATCAGACAATAGGCATGTTTTCAATTCTACTGTCTATTTGTACCTTTGATGGAGATGACTGATTTCTTCATCCTTACGGTTAATTTCCACTCTTGCTGTTTTGATAAGAGCTGAAATATTCTTTTTGAGAGCTTGGTTTTCATTCTGTAGAATGATGTTCTATTTTAAATATATATAAAACAGACAGCAAGAGAGAGAGGGAGAGAATAAACAAGAATTAGCTTGGGTATCCAAACATGTAATGAAAAATAGTGCAAGACAATCACTAGAAAATGTCCCATCATTGGCAAAGTAACAGTAAAATACATATAAACCCTTTCGAAGAAATCAGAATTGTTGACATCCAAAAAAGTTTGGGGTTTTTTTGGTTTTGTTTTTGTCTGGTTTTTTGTTTTGGTTTGGTTTTCTGTTTTTTTTTTTCTTTTTTGTAACATCAAAATTACATTTTGTAACTCACATTTATGCTCCTGTTTGTGGTCCTGGTAATTATTTCAAACATTTCAAGCATACCATTTAGTAAAACTGAAACATGCCATAAAACAAATGAGCTAAAAAAGCGATAATCCACCTCTTTGCTTCATTCTTTTACTCAATTTATTGCTTTCTCAGTCACTGCATCAAATGAGAGATGTAGCTCTTAAGCACATTCAGAGAAAGAGAATAATTGTATTTCTTTCAAGGCATCAAAACCAACTTTGGGTTCTCTATCATTCTAACATTTCTAGGTATGATATTCTAGAACCCTGTCAATCCTAGAAATAGTCCCTTCTCTTGATAATTGACCTCAGCAAAGCCTGCTCAGAAAGGCAGACAAGATTTGCAGAAAACAATACAGAAGTGTCACAGGGCAGCAGCTGCTTACCACTGCAAACCTCAGAACCCTTGGGAGTTATGTGTAATATGCAGTAGAGCACACTGCAGAATTGCCCCAAATAATCTGGCTCTATAGAATGGCACAGCAAAGGAACACCAGCTCAAGTTGAAGAGCAGTTCAGACTTTTCAAACTGGCACTATGTACAAAGCAACACAGACATCCACTTCCAGTTCTAATGATAGCTCAGGTACCTTCACAGCCCTGGCCCAGTGCATTAAAAAAACAAAGAGTACTGAATACCTTTCTGGTAATTACTCATTTGACACATTTACTTTCCAATTAAGAAGACAGAAGACAGCTTTTAACCAAATAAAGTCTTACTGCACACAGCATTGTGAAACAAATGAGTTCACCTACTGATTTTGTCAGTAGGCTATCCCAGCAACCATCCTAGGCAGACCAAGCTCCTAGCATCTATCTACAGGAGTGCTTTACAAACCATCCATGCAATGGATCAAGTCTGGAAAGCATAAAAAACTTCTTTCTCAAAGCAATATTCAATTTACTTTGCATGATCTTGACAATATCTCCCTTTGAACTACAATACCTGTGACTGTATTTCTTTAAATTTCTTCATCAACTCTTTAATTTGCTGTTGGCATTTTCCGTATTCTGCCTGCAACTGTCAAAGAAAGAAGAATTCATTGCACAGAAGTGGGCTGAATTATACAGAAGAGTTATTTCTCTAGATTTATAGCTAGTTAACACACTAATGTATATTACAAACCTCTGTTTTTTCCCCCAAAGAAACATATTAAAGCCATATTAAAACAAAAGGCTTCAATATGCTCCAACTAGTATACAGGTCTCTAAAACGACACAAACACTCAGGTAAGAGGAAATCTATGTGTGCTTGCCTAACAGTAATAGGCTAAAGAATAACAGAAAGCCATAATGTTGTGAAATTAAAGACACGATTATCAAGGAGCAGGAGTTCTGAGAGCCAAGTAGATGGGGACTCTCTTGAGTCAGATTTTATGTAACACAAAATAGGTAAGGAAAAACACAACAAGAAGTTACTACAAACAAACTGGGACTGCAAAAATAAACTACAAAGGACATGATGCTGCTAAGATCACAAAGTTAAGCAAATTTGGCACGAGCTTTTCTTTAGAGGTAGATACTGACAAAACTCTCACAGGAGAATGGACAACTTCCATTCAAACAAACAGTCAACAACTTTCAAACTTGCCAAGTGACATCTTTCACTCAATGGAGTCCCGGAGGTTTCACTCCTGCTCCTTCTAACATCTGTGGATGTCTGTCCCTTTTACACCATTTAAATGCGTCTCATAGGCCAGGCCTGGTGATGCTACATAAGTGAGTGTTGTCTTGATTTGTTAGAAGCAGTTAGCTACTGCATGGCCACCCTCAGTCTCAAGGACAGAATTTAACAACACATAAGACAGGTCATGGAGTTATCTGGTAAAATTTGCTGGGAGAAATGTCAGGACCAGCTTTGCATCAGATGTCTGGTCAGATCCTTGACTAAAGGGAAACCACAATACATTTTTCCATAATGTAGCTGATACCTGAACTGCATGCAACGGTTAAGAAATGGGAACACATCATGTCAAAGAGTGACAGATTCCCTTATTCAGATGAACTTGTTGTCCTAAAAGTTTATTAGCACACTCTTGCTTTTACTTATTTAAAAACAGTTAGTCTATTTTTCCAACAATGTGAGTATGCTGACAACATTTTCTGTATTTATTTTTTACACAAGAAAATTTGGAACAAAACCCTCCAAAAACACCAGATTTTTTTTTTCCATATTACTACATACCTCATCATAGGATGCTTTCTTTGCAGTCCCTTCTTCAATTAATATTTCATCAAATAAATTTAAGCTGCTTCTAGATGGTGTAGAATTTGGAGCAAAATTGTCTATATAAAGAAAAGCAATTACATAAGGAAAAAGGTATTTTTCTAGCCATGTTGCATTGTGCACACTGTTCTATACTGTCTGTACATTTTGGTTCTACTTCTTGTACTTACAAGGTAACAACACACAAAACAAAGAATTATTACATGCTCATGTCATATCATGTTGCAATAAGGTACCGAGATTTCTTGAAATAGCCATCTGTAAGTGAAATGAAAGTGAAATGAAAAAAAACCCAAACAAAACCAACTGACAAGCCAACACCCAAACACCCAAATTATTTAAGGACACTGCTTTTTCCTCAAATCAGCATGGGTGCTCTGTTCACCAAATACGCTTAACTCACAGGACCTGGCTTATGACACCCCTGAAGTACAGATACATTTGCAGACAAAAAAATGAAGTCAGCTATCAGAGCTGTGCTTCCACCCTTTGGACAATACCATAATGCAAAAAATATTATTAACACAATGTAAGAGGACGTACAAACAACATCTTATCTGTACTGAGCAAAGATCTCACCAGTCCTCTCTTCAAATTTAAAAAACCAAGGTCCCTCAAAGCTGGACTATATGTTTCCATTGCATTGCTAGTCCTCCTTGTATCTTTGATGTTTAGTAAACAATGCATCTCCATATGTGAAATATGAACTTAAGAAATACAAAATAAAAAGTAAGAAAAATATATATAGATGCTTTATGTCTGCGGGATATAGTACAGTCCTTCCATAAAAATTCAATGGTCTTACAGCAGTAAGATCAGGAGAGAAATAATTGCTTAAATACTAGAAACAGCATTTCATTAAGCGGTACACTAAGGCTCATAAAAAAGATCATGCAATGGATCTGTTTATTTCTCACCTTCAAAGAAGTTAAAAGAAGAAATTCATTTACATTAGCATGTCAAATTATTTGGAAAGTAACAAAAGATTAAAAGGATCTCCTGAATATACTGTATCACATAGAAAGTATGTTTTGGATCTCTCACTGGGGATTTAGTGATTAGTGACTGTTGGATCTGGTCCTGAAGCTCACAAAAACACAAAATAAAGGTGTTTTTCCCAAGGTAAAATGTCCTTATATATAACAGCACAGATACAATAGCTAAGGTTTCTCTGCACCCTTTTACATGCCCAAGTCTCTTCAAATAGCCAATATCAGAGGAAAACTGTCTTTCATTCATTCAGCTGATAGATTTAAGAATTCTCTGCCGCATTTATACAGCCTGACATATATGTCTTGAATTTAAACAAGTTGCTCACTTAGCATAGGTTACACCAGCTAAATGCAAACTCAAAACTAAATACTGTTTTACTTGAAATCAGCCTAAGAAGCACAGACTCTATCATGTTCCAAGCCAAGCAGTGAGACACAATTAACCTACCAGAAACCGACAAACTGCTGTCCAAGCCATCATAAATATCCACTGAGCTCTCATCTCCTTCTCTGAAGGGGGAAGCTTCAGCTAAAGCAATGGGGAAAAAAAAAAAAAGGCCAAAGTAATCATTTAGTAAACTGCAAATTCTACCTTTCCCATAAAGTAAGTGTAACTGTGATCCTACACCAGTCAAAAATAGTAGAAGTAATAGTACAGACTAGTAAAAGACAGGGGAATTTTACCCAGCAAACTACTGCTACTGTGGAGAAAAGATCTTTAGTCACCAGGGAACAAAGACAGTCTTGTAACATCAGTTTGTAAATACTACAAAAACTGTGCATAAAACAAATTATATGGCAAATAGATTTTAAAATGATAAATCAAGTAAACTTGATCTAACTTTGAAACAGTTTTCTGTTTTTATTTTAAATACAAAACTTATACAACTCAAAAACAAAAATAAAAGATTTGGTACGATAAAACCACTACTGTTAAAAGAAACATTTCTTGCTAAAAAAAAAGTATTGTAGCAGTCTGTATCATAACACAAACAATTTGCTTTAGTATTGCCATCTACTCACACACTAACTGGTTCTGTAAACGTATTTTAATCTAAATCTCCTCAGTCTCTCTTCATGTCTTTTTCCAATGCCTCTTATCACTCTCGTCTCCTCTATGTGAACCTCTCCAGTTCTGCAACAAATATTATTTCTACAAAGAAAAACATCAATGTCCACAGTCCTTCTGAGGCTGGGAATCTCCCAAGTATGTGTCAAGTCAACCAACTGTGGAGCTGGAAATAAAGAGTACCTTGATTATGGGTACTGTGGCAGTTGATAGCACATTGGCTCTTACAAACAGCAAAGGAGCAGTGCCCCTAACTGCTCAAATGCAAGCTTCATTAAGATAGAGCTAAAGGTTAAATTATACATCATGAAAGACAGGGGAGAAACCAGTTCCAGGCATCCCTCAAAACATTCAGAAATCCAAACTACACAGGTATGGTTTTAAATACGAACTTACTAATGGGATATGGCTTGCATGATATTTTGCCACAGCCATTTAATTACAGTTGAAGCTCAGCAGTATTTGTCACAATGTCAAATTTGTTTTCTAAGTTATTTTTGGTCCTATTTATTTGCATAAGACTGCTTGCATTAACTCCCTGCAAACCAGAAAAGTAATCTAACACTTCTTACCACTGTAGCGGATATCAAACAGTCCCAGCCCATCCTCATCTGCTGCCATGATACAAACTCCCTATGGCTTCCCCATCTACGAGGAAAACATCAGAGCAAAGAGAACCAATTAACTGACAATTTCAGAAGAGCAACATAAGGCAGCATCATCTTGAAGTATGTCAACTACACCTGAGCTACCTGTGGCCCTTGTTCTTCAATAAAACCCAGCACTAGAACGAGAAAACTCTTGTATCAAGGTAACAAAATGAGCTTTCAAGAAATGCAAGAAATTATCTATTATTTAAATAAGCATCCTGAAGATCTTTAGCTATCACTTATAGATCCTATAAAGAAATTTTGATATGAAAATCAGCACTGCATTCTTTGAACAAGTACAAACGCATATCTTAGGCAATTAAAAAAATCTGGTTTGATAATTCTGATTTCTTCCCTACTGACCATTTAAGAGCAAATGCCCCTTGTCTGATACCACCAGTCAAACCAGTACCGAGCAGGGGGGCTGGCAGCGGCTCAGGCTGGGGGGCTGGCGGGGGGGGCAGNCCCTCCGCTGTGGCCCCGCCCCCCTCGCCCCTTCCCAACCGCGGGCCCCGTGCCGACCCGGCCCCGAGCGCGGGAAATCGCGCGCTGCTCCCGGCGGCACGAGCCGGGCGCCTCCCGCCTGCTCCGGCTCGGAGCTCACGGCACTCGCTGGTCACGCAGGCCGGGGTCGCGGCCGCTGGAGGGCGCCCGGGGGCGCGC
>VZTH01017016.1:0-83833 GCA_013397815.1 Aleadryas rufinucha | reverse complement strand
GGGAGCAGGGTAGGCCGAGTGCGCGGCAAATGCAGCCCCACACGCGCGGGCTTCCACTGCCCTGAGCCTGCGGGAGAGCCTCGCTCCGCTCCCGGATGGCGCCCGTGGCGAGAGAGGGGGGCGGCGCGGTGCACGCCGGGAGCTGTAGTCCGGGGCGGAAGGCGCCGCGCGGGGGGCGGGGCGGCGGCCGCGCTTCCCGTGACGGCGGCAGAGCGGAAGTTGCTGGTGCCGCGCCGCGTCCGCCGCGCGCCGCACGTGCTGCGCGCCCCGCGCCCCTCCCGCCGCTCTGCCCCGCCGCGGGACGAGCAGGAGCAGGACGAGGATGGCGGCGGACCTGCGGTTCCGCCTGGCGGAGCCGCTGCAGCTGGTGGCGCGCAGGAACGAGAAGAGCGGCGTGGAGCTGAGCAGATTCCTGGCGAAGCAGGTGAGAAGCGGGCAGCGCGGGGCTCGGCGGCAGCCCCCGGGTGTCCGTCCTCCTTCCGTCCGGGCGCGTCTCGCAGGGGCCACTGTGGAGCGAAGGGAGCGTGCCGCCATGTCCTCCCAGCAGCTTTGTGTGTGCCCGACCCCCCCGGCCGTCCCTGGCCCTCGGGCGGCCGGCGAGAGCTAATCCCCGCTTTCTCTCTCCCTCTCTCCCCTTGATGTTGTTTCTTATCTCCCCCGCCCCTTTCTGGGATGCGCTGGTGCAGCCCATGAGGAAGGTCCTCTTCTGTATCCTTCCTATTGCGCTTCGTCCCGCAGTTAAAGTCTTCGATATCTTCTCTGTCCCCTAAGGTGACTCTGGAAGCGTGACAGTGAGAGGTGGCATTTTGTTACCAAGTACTGAGACAGTAACTAGTCCCTACCCTGATGCTATTTTGTGTGTCTTCTTTAATTACCTTAAAACAGCATGTGCGATAAAAAGATGCATGGATTTTCTAGGCTTTGCTTTGAGGTTATTTTTTTAATCACAGTCTCACAGGCTGTAGTGATGCTGGAAACATGGTCCTGTAGTCACTTTCATGCTTAGGTTGCCTTAGCTCTGAAAAGCACACCTGCTTTCTAGGAGAGTTAAGGCCGATCTCCTTTCTCTCTCTGAAATGCTTGAAGACATGTAGTATCAGGATCTCAGCACATCAGATGTTGCTTTATTAATACTTTTCATGATAGAGCTTTTGAAGCCCCTAAGATGTGTGCACATTTTGGGGCTCAAAGTCTCTATTTCTCTTTGAGTGTCTAGGAAATGTCCTAGTTGTTTGAAGATGAAAAGTCTAAAGTATTACATTTTTTTCAGAATATTGGCTTTCAGGCTGAGTTGCTCAGTTATGGTTGGGGAAGACTTTCATACTGGTACTCAAGGTTCTTTGTTGGTAGACAGATGGCTCTTTCTTCTGTCACTGCAAATCACAGGATCAAAGTAAAATTGACATGAATATATGTTCCTGAGTTGAAGCTAATTGGTGGGAAGCAGTGATGAAGAGCTGCTTTTCAAGAGAGAGAAACAACTGAGAAATAGAGATGGGGATGGTGTGGATGCATGTTGTAGCAGACAGATGGAGCAGTGAACCAGAAGTGAGTCACCGAGATCTGAAATTGGGAAAGAAACTGTGCCCGTTGCCTT
The DNA here is from genome assembly GCA_013397815.1 of Aleadryas rufinucha. Taxonomy (NCBI): domain Eukaryota; kingdom Metazoa; phylum Chordata; class Aves; order Passeriformes; genus Aleadryas; species Aleadryas rufinucha. The sequence goes on along the minus strand of VZTH01017016.1, from coordinate 82,236 downwards.
TTGGTGACTGTTTGGAGATATGCTTCAGGTTTAAAAGTCTTGCTAGGTGGAAATTGTTAAAGAGTGGTTGTATAGAGGGAGTCTGGAACTGCACATTACTTAACAATGACACATCCTTTTGAAAACTGAATTGCTGTTTCCAGGCTTGAAAGCTACAGCTCTAGGATTATTTTAAGCTTGTCTTGCCAGTAAACAAACTCTGTCTCTAAATGTCATAACTGATTGCCTACAAGTTGCTTTGTGTGTAACCTGGGAAGCATGCATTCTGGAAATGTAGAGCTCTCTTTGCTCTTCTTCATTATATCTTTCTGGCAACTTACTTCTTCAGTATTCCATAAAAGAATGAAACTTGCCCACAACTGCTAAGTAAGGAGCAGTCTTGTAAGGTTCATAGTATGGCACAGTTCATGTGGTCATGGAAGGTTTCATTCTCTGTGCTTCGGTATGTAGCAGAATTACAGCCCTTTCTGTAAAGTATTTTTATATACCATGAACTCTGCAGAGATACAGCAAATTTCTGAGCTCTTAATGAGGAAGATGGGATGAAAAGCTCTCTGGACCTGTTTCCCACCTTTACATTTTTGAATAATTTAAGCGAACTGTAGAAACAATAGGTCTCCACAAACCAGAATGTGCTTTTGGCTCTGAGTTACCAAAGGTGTGCCAGAAAGTCTTCCTGCACAGAATTCCAAATGTGGATTTTATGCAAATGTATGTATTTTGGTTCCCTGTGATCACATAGTTTCAGTAGAGGAGTTAATTACTGTGAAGGTTAAAACACTACTAGGAATGGAACTTTAATGCAAAAATACCCTTACTTGTTTCTGTCCTTTGTATCTACCACTGTGCTTACATGGAAAGACATATATAGAAAAACCTGACCCCTTTGGATATTTCTTCTCTTTAGTCTAAGCAACTGTTCTAAATGGACAGGAGATCTTGAGCACACCATTCTTGATTTTCTTTTTTAATTTCTTGGTCGTTTAGCTTGGCATCCTTCATTTTGCATCTCATTTTTCTATGTGGCAGTGAAAGTTGTTTTAATAATAATTCCAAGCTCTTATTTAGAGTCCTTCAGTTTTAGCATTTGATGTTGAGAACTGCCTTTATTCCTTTATATTAATAAATGTAGGAAAAAGGAGGTGACCTAGTGGTCTCAAATTCACACAGCTACCCATTGTCTGTCAGAAAAATGTCCTGATGCTCTGGCAGCTAAGGCAGAGGTTTTTTCATACTAAAATATGACTTCAACTTTTTATTTGAAAGATTAGTTAGACTTTACATCATGTAGCATTAGAAATAAGGGAAGGTATGATGCACTTTGGCTTCCATCTTGGGCTGTACTGTCATCTCCTTCTGCTAGTTTTTGAAGAGCTGTGATTTTTGGGACACCGTATGTTAATGATAAAAAGTCAACAAGAAAATTCTCACTTTCATCCTCTCTTGTGAGGGAGAGAACTGTCCAACTCTGTCAAAGATGTGTTGGAGGAGGTTTAGGAGGTTCCAGCTTGTGCTCCCTGTGAGACTATTTATCACTGCTGCTTTTTTTTTCCCCCTTGAACTGTGTGGGTTATAGGAAGAGTGCAGGCTTGCGTTTTGGTTTATCCTGCTGAACTGAACAGCTGCCAAAAAGAGTGGTGCTGCTCTGTTTTCTTTTAGCCTCTTCCCCAGGCCAAGCCACACCTTTGTGTTGCTTCTCCCATCTTGAACCCAGTAAGCGTGCTGATTTGGATAATCCATTCAACTTTCCCACCTAGTGTAGGACTTTGTAAGGAGGATTAGTTTGGATCGTCTTGCTCAATTGATTGCTGCACACTCATACAGTGGTAGAGCTGTTGTGTGGTGGAACAGAGACAACAACATGAGTTCCTGTGTTGGAGGGGAATAAAGATTTCCGGTGGGTGGTCCTTATGCCCTCCAACTCTTTAGAAGTATCCCAGTGTTAAATCTGTGTCTGGTGTAACCTGTGAGTCATGAGCAGAAGTGGAGATTTCATGTGGTACCAGCTTGCTCATTGCTGTGATCCATTAGTTTATGAATTTAGGGTTTGGATTAAGTTGGGTGTTATTAAAGATTTCTGTACCTTGTGTGCACTGAGCAAATGTACTGTGCAGGTTGGGAAGGAGATGCACATCCTGCTGCTAGAGCAGCAGCTGGGATCGTGTCTGACTCCAGGTCTCAATCCTAGCTGTGTCTCATTAATAATAGACAGTGTGTGTATGTGCTCTGTGTTTGGAGGCACAGTCTTTTGTGATGCTTTCTTAAAGCAGCTGTTTGGAACCACATATGCAGGTTTACTATCCCAGACTTGAACACTTTCAGATCAGCTGTCTGTTGCTATTGGTTGAGAAAGCTGGTATTTCATAAAGCCATGTTTAGTTAAGAAAACCTCTTCTGACAGTATTCTGCATTTCCATGAAGTTTTTAATTTAGACTCTGAAATCAGATAGACAGTCTCTTTGTAGAATGAGAATGTTACCACTGTGATTTTTAAACAGTTTTGTATGTCCTAAGGGTACTGCACACAATGATTAAAAAACTGCTTCCTCCACAAAATTGCTAATGACACGAATTTGTTGTACAGTAGACATGTAGATACAGAATTTTACTGAGTCAGTCACATTATTTACTATTTTATTGTTAACTGGCTTTATTTGATATTCAAAGCTCTAGTTAATAAATTAAGCACCCTCTTGTGCCTTGTTTGGGTAGCCAGAGATTTAATTGATTTGAAAATTGGAGGTACTTTTTATTTTTTCTAGTGGAGTTTATTTCTGGTTCTTTTCAGCCATTCTGCCTTTGAGCAACTTATCAGTCATTTTGCCTCAAAATCTGATTCCCAGTAATGAACAGCACCTTGCTCTGTTTTTAAAATTATTTTTTGTGCGGCTGTGAAAGATGAGAGGAAGATAAACTTACGTTTTCTAAAAGCAAACACAAGGCCTGTAAGAAACTGCTTGCAATTAATGTGATGGGCTTGATATTTGTAGTGTATATACCTCAGTTTCCCTGGCTTCTTGATGCTGTATGGGGATGAATGTCTTTTCAAATTCAGGAGACCAAGGAACTTGAACAGGTTTGCATGAGTGCTGGAACGGTGTGGACAGTGGTGTAACCTTAGGAGGTCATCCTTTCAAAGGACCCTGCACTCCTGTAACAATGAAACCATCCCACCTGTGAGACCAGGAACAGGTTCTACCCGAGTAACAAAAGCCTAGGAGAAGCAGAAATTGGCTGCATGTGGCGCTGAAACGAAAGATTACCTGAATTACAGAATACTTGTGTCTCCTATAGGAGAAGGATTCACTCAGTAAGGGAGGGAAGCGTGGAGCATCCGAGCTAAGGGCAAAACCGCTATAGTGCAAATTCATAATCCTGATTTTGAAAATTACTTACACTGCATTATATGTTAAACATCATGGGAGTGGAGAGATGCTTGGGTAGTAACATGACTTCAAAGACCAGAGAAATTTAAGGGTAAGACACAAGAAATGGGTTGTTACAAAGTTAGGAGGGTTAAGGGGGGACTAGGCAGGGTAGATATGAGGGTAAGGTGTGTTGGTTTGGTTTTTTTTCTTTCTTTAGCAGATGTGAATATGTTTTCTTTGTATTTTAAAGCACTAAATTGTCAATTTTGCATAACAGTATAAAAAGAATTTCAACTTCAAAACTGCAGATACAAGCTGCTTCTTGTTAAGAGCATTGCTTGCTATAATCCCTGTCAGAACTATGAAAATAAGACTGTGATTGTGACTGATCGAATGCTTCTTTTTTGTAAAGAGAGAGTGAACATGAAGCAACTTAAACTTAAGAACTCAAATTCTTAAATGTTTTGTGGCTCTCATGAGACCAAGTTGTTACGATCAATGGAAATTCTAGGCAGAAAGATGTATTAGTTGTTATAATGTTTTCCCAGTCTTTTTCTTTAAAAAAACATATTGCAAATTGTTTGCTTTATCTTTCAATTGTAAAGTATAATTTAGGATTTTGGGACTACTTTGTAATTCCTATTTAGTCTATCATTCTGCATCTTACTCTTTTTTTTCTTTTTTTAAAGTAATTTTTTTTTTAATACTGAGAACTGTGTCAATTGAGTACTTGCTTTGGGATTTTGGACTCCCTTCTGGTTTTGAACTATTTGTTCTTGTAAAATTCACTCTGACTTCTGCATGAATAGTTCTGAAGTTAAAAGTCAAAATCATTTTCCATTTAACCTGTTCTTACTTCCCATTCCTTTAGGTTTGGACTCAGCAGGATCGTCAGTGCATCCTCAATACTTTAGCGCAGTTATTGCTGGATAAAGAATGTACTCTATTGATCGGCCGTCAAGTTCGGCCCATCCTGCTGGATTTGTTGGAAAGAAATGCAGAAGCTATTAAAGCTGGTGGCCAGATCAACCATGATCGGCATGAAAGGCTGTGTGTAGCAATGAGCAAGCTGCTTGCTGACCACCCTGATGTTTTGCCGTGAGTAATGAGATGTCAATGTTTGAACTTAGGAAGTGTTACAACCCGCCCCTGGAGGCGAGGGTAACTCAGGTTCTTGTTAATAGATCCTTTGGGATGGATTAGAGAGGAGGACACTGACCGACTGGTGTTTTTATATGTATATGTATATGCTGTTTATTTTAGAACAATTTGGTTGCAATGGAAAGGAGATATGTAGCTGTTTTGGTTATTACCTGTAGAAATACAGCAATGTATAAGGATAAAAAATAACACTTAAGAAAATGTATAAGGGAAAAGAAAGAAGGGAAGAGGATAAGAATAGAAAGATATCACTACCCACAGATCCAGCGTCGAGACTCGGTTGTTGCAGTTTCAGTGTCCATTGGTCCAAGCAATGGTCAGTGTTGATCCCCTGAGAGATGGGGGAAGCCCATGGAACATAAAATTTGTTGGGTTAATAAACGCTCAGGTTCAGGTGGGAATGCCCAGGTACCCACCCTGGTGGGGGGGAGTTTTACACTGTGTTGCAACACTATGCATAATGCCCAGTTCTCTGGTGGAAGTTCCTAAAAGTGAGTCTGGGGGCACTTCGGGGATCTTTGATTTATGACTCCTTCTAAGACATGGCAGCTGCCTCTAATTTAGTTGAGCCAGTTATGCCCCATCAGAAGGGATGAAAACCTTCCGTGAGAATGTCCCAGTACTTCCCCCAGGGGACTTTTCACACCTGAGCCAGTTGTGTAAGGGAGGACATTGTCATGATAAAAAGCATTATCCCACTTTGCAGGATTTGCTTTTTATCGGCCTCTTCCAGATGTGGCCCAAACTCCAGCTTGTAGCCCCCGGTGGTGGGTGCTCACCCCCTCTGCCCCCAGGCTGTGACCCTGCACATCCTCAGCAAAGCACTGCTGCTTTTGCAAATGTACAATTTTTTGAGTCATTAACCACTAACATTGCAGTTAACATTTCATGCAGGCAGTATGTGCTTGTTAGTGTTCCCTGGTGAAGAGAGGTGGTGTCAGGACTTGAATTGACTCCCACAATAACAGATGTGTTTTGAATGGAAAGAATTATTTAGTAAATACAACTCTCAAACACAATTTATTTTAGTTGAGTCGTGTTGTAAGATGCAATGTGACTTTCATCTATGATCTACAGAAAAGCAAAACAGCTGCCATGAAAATACTTCACAACCAAAATCTCTGACTTTAATATTAGACCTCTAGGCCGGTAGAATATAAAATTACATAGGTAGGAATCAGTCTTACTTTTTCAGTAAGCAAGAGCAAACAGAGTTTTCACCAAAGACAGTAGTTTCCCCTTGATAATTAAGTAATGATTTCTAATAAGGTAAAGTGTCTGTTGTCAGCTGATTGCTGAAGTGGTTGTCTTTCCCATGTGTGGACAAAGTTAATTATAGGCCTTAATTCTTAGTACCATCAGTTACTGTCTTAGGACCTGTGCCCTGACATTTTTATTAGTGTCTGGTTTTCCTTCTTCTGACTTACACGTCTGTATTCCATCTCTTTCTCTCTTCTAAAGATTTGCTTTAAGATACTTTAAAACTACATCGCCAGTTTTCCAGAGGCTTTTCCTGGAGAGCTCAGATGCAAACACCGTCCGATACGGGCGCAGACGAATGAAGTTACGGGACCTCATGGAGGCAGCCTACAGATTTTTACAAAAGGAGCAATCCGTTTTCAGGGAACTGTGGGACTGGAGCGTGTGTATTCCACTCCTAAGGAGTCATGACACTTTAGTCCGTTGGTAAGTTAAAACCTCCAAATCGTCTTCATTGAATAGATGTACCTGTGTCTTGAATTGTAATTAACAGTGTTCACATGCAATAGAAAGCATCTTCAAATAATACCAGAAATCCATACCAATGGTATCTGTACTTGTACTTCTTAACTGACCTTTTGAAAGCTATAGTGATCTATCACAAAGTGAATTTTGGGCTAGTAGTGCTTAAAACTATGGTCTTGAGAATCTTTCCAAATAATTTCAGTTTGCCCAAGTTGGTTCTTTTTTCAATTGTTTGTATACAGATTTCTCAGTGGCTCTGAAACTTGGCTTATTTAAGCTTTGCTTCGTATTGGCCTTATTACAGGGTTTGTGTGGGATTTTGGTCAGATGTTTTATGTTCGGTGTCTGCCTCTAGGGCTTCAACCTAATCACATGCTCTACCTTATTTTATATCAGTGGTAGTATTGATAGTGCCCTTTATTTTAAAAAAGATCTCTAATAGTGTTCACTTTTTAAAACATAAATTCAGAATTGTGTTAGTAACACAATTTAAGTAAGATGTATAATTTAGGAAGGGCAGAACCAAGAGTGTTATCAAATCTATCAGTCATTTATAAAGCTCTTCAAGATGACACACTTAGTCTCGGAAAAAGAGAGAGAACTTGTGATTCATTGACTAGAATTGGTTTACCTGGTGTTCAGCCAGTAGTCTTAAATAAGTGAATGAGCTGACTTTCAAACTTTTGTCCTGAAACGGTCTTCTTCTGCCCACTCTTCCTTCCCCCCATCACACTCATTGAACAAAACTTTGTTCTTGGAAATTAAAAACAGTGTTATAATAAATGAAAACTGATTTATGATTTGTATTAAATGTTCCTTTGTTGCAAGACAGCTTTATGTAGTCACGACTTGGGAGTTGTTGGTTTTTTTAGGCACTCAGAATTGACTACATTGCATTAGGCTTACTTTAGAAATAGCATGAAATGCAATTTTGGAAGGGAAATGGTAGGAGAAAAAAAATTAGGCAAAGATGACCTCAGTTCCTTGTCTCATATGTTAACCTTCATTTACTTAGGAAAGTGCATTCCTTTATTATATTTCTGCTGATCATTCAGTTCTTCAGAGAAATGTTAGCTAATTGGTGTGTAAATTAGAACTCCTATGATAGAATTGCTTTCCTCAGTTCTGAGATATTTGTCTAATCTGAAAGAATGTTAAGCATAGTGCTAAAATAATTTCTATGAATAAAGTTTTCTGTACGTTTTTCCAAACTTGATGTTTTGGTATGCAATTGACAGTTGTCGAACTACATTTCTTAAGACTGTTTTGACATATTTTGTTCTAAATATAATTTTTAGGTATACTTCAAACTGTCTTGCTCTGGTTACATGCATGAACGATGAGCATAAATTATCTTTCCTGAAGAAAATATTCAGTCCTGAGGAGCTGATACATTTCAGACTAAAGTAAGAACTTATAAAATCTTGAACACTATTTGTTTTTCTTGATAGCTTTCAGCTGAATTAACAAACATGGGTTTCACAGGCTGCTAGAAGAATCTCAGCTGCAGAATGTGGAAAAAGCCCTAGTTTTGGCTAATCCAGACTCCTCATTTTGGCAAAAGGAGAAAGAACTGCACTATAGACAAGGACATGTTGTGTCGGGCGACCTCTCTGCACGTGTAGTAGCTGTCTGTGGCATTGTGCTGCCTAGACTACAGCATGTTTCTCAAGAGCAGGTATGTAATCCACAGTTAAATCAGTACTTTTTTGTTTTAGGAATTTTTAAGTACAGTGAACTGACTTTATTTCCTGATTAGATGGTATAGAGATACTATGGGTAATGTGTGTGTCTTTGTCTTTCTCAGTGTGTGCTGTAAACTAGTGTTGCATAATACAGACACCACAAAGAAGCTCTGCAGTGGAATGAAGCAGTGAAGGAACAATAGTGCTGTTCATTTTACCTTCATGTACAAACGTACTACAAAAGAATTTTCAGCCTTACATAGTAACTCCAGTCTCAGTTAGGGTGACAATCCATAGCTGACTAAAGCCAGGATCTGGGACAGCTGCTTTTACCTGCATGATAGATTTTTTTGTGCTATACAAAAAACTGCCTGCATGTATCTTTATAAGATATAAACATCTTATATGCAGCCTTTCTCCAAACATATGCTCAGTTCTTTTCTGGAAAGAAAACAAGGCTGCTATTTAAACTCTTCCAGAAGGCAGAGAAAGGGAAAAGGAAGTGAACAAGAATTTACTGTTACCACTTGAGAAAGCGTAATGTAGACTATAGTGCCTTACAGTTTTGGGAAGCCCATTGAAGGCATAAATGTATTTAAACAAACAGTATTCAACCTTTTTTCTTTTAAATTGCTATTTAACTTAAGCTGTTCAGATCCCTCTTTGTAGCTACAGCCAGTACTCCTGACTGTTTTTCTCCTTTGGGTACCAGTTTTAGCTCTTAGCTGAGTTTTTTTTGTTTAATTTTATAACACTGATCTACAACAGGACAAAGAAATGAATGAAGACTACCAGTGTCTACAATTGTTTGAGNCCCCCCCCCCCCCCCGCCCCTTTTTCTCCCCGCTTCTGTTTTTGAATTCATTGTTTTCTAGCCTTTTGGGATTTTTTATAGGATTGAGAGAGTGGTTTGAAATTCACTGTAGAAGGGGAAACTATGGAGCTGTTTAAGAAGATTCTTACTCCCATGGCAGCGTCATGGCTGCTGCAGCTGTGCTGAAGCCAGGCCATGCTATAAACTGGATTACTGAAAAAATACTTGTTATCTGTGAGGGAGGAGAGAACTTCCCTGAAAGGAATGCTTTTATTTTTTAATAGCCACAGGTATTCCACTGATCTGGTCTACAGTGTAGTTCCAGTTACAGTAGGGAGGTTCCAGTGACAGCTTAGGAGGTCTGATGAAGACGTAGGAGCAAACTGTGAGGGGAAGCAGGTTCTCTTGTTTCCAGAAAAGTACATCAAGCTATATCTGAAAAAAAAGGTCAGACTTAAATACAAGACACTTGTTTTAATGCTCTGATTTCTTTCCTCTGAGCCTTTTGGCACACAGTACTATTTTTTGTGCCATGTATTGATATGTGACTATGAGAGTCAGAATATTTGGAGACTATCTGTAGCATTGATTAATTACCATTCAATAAACTGCATTCATTTAATTTTGAATAAAATGAAAATGTTATTGAATATACCTTTTTTTTAATTCACTGAGTTTAATGATGATGTACTGTGGCCTCTACAGAAAGAAGTAAATACTCATATTAATTCATTTAATATTCATATTTGCATCATTTGAATGCAACTGCTGTTTGATTTGTCCTGTGATTTGGACCCGTTCTGATGACTGAATTTCACTTATATTGCAAACTGTATTTGATTGACATGAGTTGTGACTGAATAGTTACAGTGCCTGTACTGACAACTTGGTGTGAATTCCCCTAGGGATCAAATTGTATGTATACTTTTCATTAAGTGTTTCATGTATAACAGGTTTTGGATGAAATCTATTTTAATATCAATAAATACAACTTTAGGCCCCTTTATTTTATTTTATATGCAGATCTGCAGGCCAAAATTATTCTTTTTGTTAGACTGACTTTCCTAATTGTTCTGTGTTGTACAACTGTAAGAAAAATAATTTCAGTGTAGTAACCCAAATTTTATGTTTGAACAGGAAGATAACACCAGCAGTTTTGTTTTGGTTGAATCTGCCTTCGCAAATCTTCAAAACCTTGCTATTGCTGTAGCACATCAGACTCCTGTTTTATTAGAAGGACCAATAGGATGTGGCAAAACTTCTTTAATTGAATATTTAGCGGCTGTTACAGGAAGAGCAAAACCTCCTCATATTTTGAAAGTTCAGCTTGGAGATCAAACTGATAGTAAGGTAACTGATGGATTTGTTTTATGGTTGGATCATGAGACATAACTTTTACTTAAAGCATGGACTTTATTTTCTAATAATATGTTTTCACTCGAGGACCCTACAGTGCCCAACTCTTTAGTACTGGTCTTACTGTTAATGAAAATGAATGAATAAACAAACAAGAAAAATAACAGTTATTTTCCAGTAGGTTTTAAATTCTTTGCATAATTGTGCTGAACCTGTGTCATTCAAATTATGTTTTATCAGGGTTTTTCTACGTGGAAGAGCTCTATTGATTTTTTTTTAATTTAAAAAAAATGATTTTTGTTGGAAAAAGCAGGATTCTGGTGCCAAAGGTTGTATGAACACTTTTATTTCAGTTTAAGTGAGCTAATGTCAGTTTAATCTGATGCCTTTTTTTGTGATAAAGGTGAGATAAAGTAAGATACTGGGACGTTGAGGTGACTTGCAGTTACATAATAATGATTAAGCTTTATCTGTAGATAATTTCATGTACTTCTTGTTTTGCCTGTAGAATTTTGGAGCTTGAGTTGATTTATGTTGTTTGGCACAATTTATTTTTAGTTTTCAAAGGTTGTTAGTATCTACAGGAGGTTACTAGAAGGTTATTATTAGCATGCATAAGCACCTTCTTTGCTTGCATGGAACACCTGGTTTCACCATCTCACAACTGTATCTTCTCATTTACACGACTAAGATCATCATATTTAGGAAAAAGTGATGAAGTTCAAGGTATAAAATATGTAGTAGTAAAACCATGAACTCAATTTTTTAAGCAATACTTAAATATTGAAGTTACAATTGGAGAGAAAAGCAAAGCTTTGACTTTTACATTTGAATAACTTGCTTTATGGATTGTTTTACCACCTTAGTCACAGACTGTTTGAAAACATAAAGTTCAGTGTGACCCTAGACAGTTTTCTGTGTTGCTTTGGATCACTTGTAAATTAGGGTGGCACAGCTCCTAAATTCACTTCCTATTACCTGGTTTGTTTTAATTATTATGTTTCAGTTAAATTGCCAGTGAAGGTGGTGGGGGGGACGGGACTTTTCTTGCTAATTAAGAAAAGTGCAGTGCTGGGAACAGATTACCAGACAGATTGTTTAGTGAGATGGAGGCTGAGTGTCACTTATGTCCCAACCCTGGTTGTATTTGCCATCCTTTTCTCTGGGGATGTAGTGCCCAGGTCTCTCATGTGCCTATGGTTTCTGTCACAGATGCTGCTGGGCATGTATCGGTGCACAGATGTACCCGGGGAGTTTGTGTGGCAGCCTGGCACCTTGACACAAGCTGTTACCAAAGGTCACTGGATACTTCTGGAGGATATTGATTACGCTCCTCTGGATGTGGTATGTACCTTTATGTTTGTTTTATGGTGGCCTTAATGCCCATGATGGCAGTTTTGGCAGTCTGATCCACCAGGGTTCTGTAGCAGCACGCTGAAAATGCTGCTGCTTTAGGAGGGACTAGAAAGAATTCACCTGTCTGTGTTGGCATATTTACACACCTCATTAGTTTTTGTCTTTGTTACAGAGCAGTCATGACCCTGCCACTATTGCCAGATTTCACTCTGAAAACTGGAATTGACACTGATAATGAGCTGATAATGTGTGTATTTAATAATGTTTTGGTGTTTGAAACCAAGTGTGGCCCTAAACACCACAGAATATTGTCAATGTATGACGCTGGTGCCGTTAATAAGATTTCTTTTTTTGGTGTTTTGTTTTGTGGGGCTTTTTTTTCCTTCCATATTTTTTCTTACACATTTCTTACATATTAAAAATGTGCTGTTGCACTAAGCATTATAAGTTTTAACAGATTTCCTGGTTTTTGGCTCCAGAACAGCTAGTTAGTCAGTCATCCTTGCCTCTTCAAGTAATGGCTACTGAAAAGAAGTCATTTGCAAGAATGGTGTGATAGAGATGCTTTGCTGCATAGGCCTGCTGGACATTCTGCTGGTGGTTTCCTTTCATATCTGTTCCATAAAGCATCCTTTGTGGGGCTGAAGAACCTGTCTGTTTATTAGGTTCTAGGCTTCTGATATGAGAAATAGAAATAGGAAATTTATAAGAAAGCAAATGAATACTGCTTGTATGTACAGACAGTTCACTGCTAAGGGATCATGCACTTACTTGCTTCTGTGGACTCAACTCATTGCACTCATTATAAGCATACCCTGAGCAGTATCCTGCATTCATCAAATCCCTTTCTTAGGTCCTCTCTGCAGGCATCCTGTCTGCCTTCTCCATATCAAAGCATCTCTGTGTGCCTCCCTCTGTGCTGAGGGGTCGCTGTGGTCATACCTCCCTTCTTTCTTTCCGCCACCATTACTGTCCTTCTCCAGGGAAGGGTAGTTTCTTTAAATAAATACCAAACTCTCCTGGGGATAGCAGTGTATAAACTGAAAAATGTTGATGTTTGAGAATGACATCTTTGAGATACAGGTCATTTTTGTTCACGCAGAAAAAGAAAATAAGGCTTCTGATGTGGAAGTGTCTAATAAGCCATTTGATAATTTTAAAGTAAATAGTTTTGATTTGGACTTGCTGTCATTTCCATTCTCTTGTCATTAAATTTGAATACAGGAGTAAAAAAGGTAAGTAAACATTACACCAGTGACTTCCACTGCTGATTAAAATTGCTGGGGACTCGGCAATTCCTGTTAGCATCACTTGGAAGTGCAATCTGTGGGAATGGCAGTTGTTGGCAACATAATGGTGTTCAGTGGCATTGCTCCAGCATCTCACATGTGAAATGAGTGTGGATGGTTGTGCTGTCTGTTAGTGCCATCAAAAAAAAAAATTATAATTTTTGTTTTTCTCTCCAGATCTCTGTGCTGATTCCTCTTTTGGAGAAAAGAGAGTTACTGATTCCTGGTCGTGGTGACTGTTTAAAAGTAGCACCAGGATTCCAGTTTTTTGCAACCAGAAGGTAGGTTTGTAAACTTAAATGAGATCGAGAGCATGGATATCCTATTTTCCAGTCCAAGGTACTTGTGTAGGAGTATTTTAGCGATTTCCAATTAACAAGCAGTAGAAGCTTGTTTTCAAATGTTTTTTATAGTTTATTTCAAAGCCTTTAACAACTTTTCATGATTTTGTCTTTCTTCTATAAATTACTTCTTTTCTTCTGCTCTATTTTTTCTGGAATTGAGTCTTTTGTATTCAACTCTTTTGCTTGCCTCATTTCCTGATAATTTTTGTTTCTGTATGCATGGTTGTCATGGTTTAACCTCAGTCAGCAACTAAACACCACACAGGCACTGGCTCACTCCCCTGCTGCAGGATGGGGGAGAGAGCTGGAAGAGTAAAAGTGGGAAGAATCATGAGTTGAGATAGAGTTTAGGTAAAGCAAAAGATTGCCACACAAACATAGAGACAAACCGTATCACTCCGAGCATCCCCACCCTTCCTTCTTCTTCCCACAGCTTTATATGCTAAGCACAGCCCCATCTGAACTGGAATATCCTTGTGGTCAGTTGGGATCAGCTGTCCTGGCCGTGTCCCNTTTTGTCTTTGTTACAGAGCAGTCATGACCCTGCCACTATTGCCAGATTTCACTCTGAAAACTGGAATTGACACTGATAATGAGCTGATAATGTGTGTATTTAATAATGTTTTGGTGTTTGAAACCAAGTGTGGCCCTAAACACCACAGAATATTGTCAATGTATGACGCTGGTGCCGTTAATAAGATTTCTTTTTTTGGTGTTTTGTTTTGTGGGGCTTTTTTTTCCTTCCATATTTTTTCTTACACATTTCTTACATATTAAAAATGTGCTGTTGCACTAAGCATTATAAGTTTTAACAGATTTCCTGGTTTTTGGCTCCAGAACAGCTAGTTAGTCAGTCATCCTTGCCTCTTCAAGTAATGGCTACTGAAAAGAAGTCATTTGCAAGAATGGTGTGATAGAGATGCTTTGCTGCATAGGCCTGCTGGACATTCTGCTGGTGGTTTCCTTTCATATCTGTTCCATAAAGCATCCTTTGTGGGGCTGAAGAACCTGTCTGTTTATTAGGTTCTAGGCTTCTGATATGAGAAATAGAAATAGGAAATTTATAAGAAAGCAAATGAATACTGCTTGTATGTACAGACAGTTCACTGCTAAGGGATCATGCACTTACTTGCTTCTGTGGACTCAACTCATTGCACTCATTATAAGCATACCCTGAGCAGTATCCTGCATTCATCAAATCCCTTTCTTAGGTCCTCTCTGCAGGCATCCTGTCTGCCTTCTCCATATCAAAGCATCTCTGTGTGCCTCCCTCTGTGCTGAGGGGTCGCTGTGGTCATACCTCCCTTCTTTCTTTCCGCCACCATTACTGTCCTTCTCCAGGGAAGGGTAGTTTCTTTAAATAAATACCAAACTCTCCTGGGGATAGCAGTGTATAAACTGAAAAATGTTGATGTTTGAGAATGACATCTTTGAGATACAGGTCATTTTTGTTCACGCAGAAAAAGAAAATAAGGCTTCTGATGTGGAAGTGTCTAATAAGCCATTTGATAATTTTAAAGTAAATAGTTTTGATTTGGACTTGCTGTCATTTCCATTCTCTTGTCATTAAATTTGAATACAGGAGTAAAAAAGGTAAGTAAACATTACACCAGTGACTTCCACTGCTGATTAAAATTGCTGGGGACTCGGCAATTCCTGTTAGCATCACTTGGAAGTGCAATCTGTGGGAATGGCAGTTGTTGGCAACATAATGGTGTTCAGTGGCATTGCTCCAGCATCTCACATGTGAAATGAGTGTGGATGGTTGTGCTGTCTGTTAGTGCCATCAAAAAAAAAAATTATAATTTTTGTTTTTCTCTCCAGATCTCTGTGCTGATTCCTCTTTTGGAGAAAAGAGAGTTACTGATTCCTGGTCGTGGTGACTGTTTAAAAGTAGCACCAGGATTCCAGTTTTTTGCAACCAGAAGGTAGGTTTGTAAACTTAAATGAGATCGAGAGCATGGATATCCTATTTTCCAGTCCAAGGTACTTGTGTAGGAGTATTTTAGCGATTTCCAATTAACAAGCAGTAGAAGCTTGTTTTCAAATGTTTTTTATAGTTTATTTCAAAGCCTTTAACAACTTTTCATGATTTTGTCTTTCTTCTATAAATTACTTCTTTTCTTCTGCTCTATTTTTTCTGGAATTGAGTCTTTTGTATTCAACTCTTTTGCTTGCCTCATTTCCTGATAATTTTTGTTTCTGTATGCATGGTTGTCATGGTTTAACCTCAGTCAGCAACTAAACACCACACAGGCACTGGCTCACTCCCCTGCTGCAGGATGGGGGAGAGAGCTGGAAGAGTAAAAGTGGGAAGAATCATGAGTTGAGATAGAGTTTAGGTAAAGCAAAAGATTGCCACACAAACATAGAGACAAACCGTATCACTCCGAGCATCCCCACCCTTCCTTCTTCTTCCCACAGCTTTATATGCTAAGCACAGCCCCATCTGAACTGGAATATCCTTGTGGTCAGTTGGGATCAGCTGTCCTGGCCGTGTCCCTTCCCAGCTCCCTGTGTACCCTCACCCTCCTCTCTGCTGGGCTGGGCTGAGAAGCAGAAAAGGCTGTGACCCTGTGGAAGCCCTGCTCGGGGGTAACTAAAGACATCCCTGTATTATCAGCACTGTTAGGGTCACAGATGCAAAAACACAGCCCCATACCAGCTATTAAGAAGAAATTTAACTCTATCCCAGCCTAAACCAGCACATCAGTGAACAGTTTGTATAGCAGCAAATTACAGTTTTCATTGGGCTAGTTAGAGTAGATTCCCTAAATCTGTTGCAGTTTACAGCTGGGAAATGGTATTTAACAATAGAAACTAAACACAGTACAACAAAGAAGAAAAAAAACCAACAGAAACCCACCAGAAAACAAAAGCCAAACCACAACCCCAAATCTAATGCTTTGCATGTGCAAAGCTGCTTCCACAGTGGGTAAAAACACATGGCTGAATAGTTATTTCTCTGGAAAAAAACAAGGGCAATGAAATGTATGATGGAAAGAGCTCAGTCTGGAAGATGGGAAGAATAATTGTGAAACACTCTGGAGGGGACAGGGCTGGAGATGCTTTTCCTGCATCTCTGCAATAAGATAACAGATCCTTTAAGATATTTCACAGGCCACTTCTGTCAGGTTTCTCTCTTTACGAAGGATTCTGTATGTTGCTTCTGATAGACAACTGACAGTAAGTTAAGTATTTCTGAAAGTATCTCTATGGAGATTTTCCATTATACAGAGAAAAACACTGTGATAACAGGTAATTTGGAAAGCATGGATAGGCAGGGTAAGGGTACATGACAGTACAGTGACAAACAGGTGTCATTTATGCCTGCTGCACTATGCTGTAGCAGCTCTATGTAACATGTTCTTTGATGCACAGAAGTGCACTGAAAATGCTGAATTCTTCAGCCACATTAAATATGCCATGTTTCTTCATGTTGTTTTGATTTAGGATATTCAGCTGTGGTGGAGGTTGGTACAGGCAGCAAAGCAGCCATGCTGCTCTTCTGGACAAATACTGGACCAAAATACATCTGGATAACATGAGCAAAGGAGAACTCAAGGAGGTATGGGGTGTGTTGCTCCATTGTGGTGTGTGAATAATTGTTTCAACGTAGGGTAGTAAATGTTTTTCAGTAGTTAATTGAATCCTTATTTTTATCTTCAAGTTTTACAATAGACCCCTAAAATTTCAGCTTTGTGGTGCCAATTTTGAAGTAAACAGGCAGTTTGTCAGGAAAATGTGAAGTGAATTGAACAAAGATTCCTGGAACTTGCCTTGACAGACACAATTCTGCTTTGTGTGGGTCAAAGAATCAAGTTACTTTTCCACTTACTAGCCCACAGAGACTTGAAGGCAGAGAGAAATAGGAAAAAAGAAAATTGAGCTTACTCTAATTCTAAGCTTTGAGTTGAAAAATAGGTGTTCAGTTATCAATTAAAAATAATTGCTTCTATTAACATCTTTCTTTTGTTAGCATTTCTGGGAAGTGTTTGCTTTGTGTAGTTCTTCAGAAGATTAAGGCAGCCCAGGGCTCATATGAAAATAGAATTCTCTGGAGTTTCTCTTTGTGATACAGAGCTCAAAACAGGATCTGATTCTACAAGACCCTTGGCTAAGGGAAAAGGTAGTGAGTAGTATCTAGCAGAAGAGTTGAGGAGAAAGTTCTGAATTTTCTAGAATGAAGAAGATAGTTTTTTCAGTAGAATTCATTTGCTCCTTTGGACTCATTTAGCAGCCAGCACAATTATTAGGTGGCCTTAAAATATCTGTATGTTTTTTTCCCTTTCTTGTCATTTGTCAACTAATTGTTAGGAATGGGGCAAGAACAACTATCAAAACCTTATGAAAAAACAAAAGTTGAGTGCTAGATGTGTCACTTACCACTAGGTTCTCTTTATTCTTTTTCTGCAACTTGGAAGCTTAAGTCACAAAAACGTATAGATTAAGGACTGCGATTCCACAGTAGTAATAGAAGAGACAATGTTAGAGAACACCCACCTGCTTGCCTTGAAAACATATTCATGTTCTTGTTAATCTTAAAAGTCAGTCTGGCAGGGTATCTGTTTTCCTGGCCTGTATCTGTGAAAAGTAATTTTGGGAAACAATATTTTGGTTGGCAAGCTTTAGTGGAGATAACTGAGCTGAAAGGAAACTACAGAAGGAAAATTATCCCCTTAAAGTGCCTTTGTCATCACAGTGAATAGACAATTTGAATACTCAAATGAATTTAGTCATAAAAAGTAGGGCGGGAGATAAGGACTTCTGTAATCAGTTGTAAAGTTGTGTGGTCATGGTTTGGGTTCGGATAGAATTGAATTTACTTTTTGTTCTTCCTGCTGGTATTTGTGCAAATGTATTAAATGAATTGGAGTAGAGTTGAGTTGGCAAAGTTAATTTTTGACATCAAAATCAGTATCATAGTAGTCAGAATAACTTGTTTTTTTCAGGTAAGAGATTGCAAGAGAGCAGTTTCATGTAGCTTGCTAGCTAAAGTATCTATTGCAGCGTCTCCTGGTTAAAACTGGGGTGCTGTTGGTTTCTTTCCAGTGCAGGTGGGTTTTTTTGTTTTATTGTTTAGTCTCATTTTTTTATTTTTTGTTTCTCCTTTCAGGTCCTCCAAAGGAGATACCCCAACCTTGCTCTTGTGACAGATCACTTGCTAGACATTTTCATTGACCTTGCAGGAGACAAGTACCAGGCACCAGAAAACTGTGCTGCTGGCTCCAGTCACATACCAGAAACAGCATCAGAATCAAGATCAGAACATAAGAAACCAAATCTGGAAGGACGAGAACTATCTCTAAGGTTGTCTTTTCTTACATGTTTATTGGAAGACAGCTAGCTACAGAGATAGGAGGGTTTATTTTTGTTGTTTGTCTTAATTTTTTAAAAATAATGGTAAAAGCTTGAATAATTAAATGGGAATTTTGTAGAAACTGGAAAAATGCATTTTTTTGTTTTAAAATAATGATTAATATATCATTTAAAGAAACTCGTTCTGGATTATTTAAATTTCCTATTTGCTATACTTACTTTTTGGGGGGTGTGGGGGAACGTGTAGGTTTTGTCATATGCAGTGCTTAGTTGGTACCAGGCCATGTGAATTTATTCTTAATTATTGTTAACACAAAATATCAGTGCTAGTTAAGAACTGGAAGGGGCTGTATAATGTTCTCTCAGCAGCTAGAAGATAACATTTTCAGCAACTGAGTATACTATCTAGATTATTTCATACTGGACACTCTCAGCATTATAACTTGAGATGACTGAAAATAACTGTATTTGTAATGTATTGTTATTTTCAGAAATTCTGTGATGAAATGTAGCTTGATGCTGAGTTATTTCTTCCTCTCCTACCAAATGTCAGTTCTACTCATCTGGAATTTCTGTAACCGGTAGTGTTGTGTGAATTAGTAAATACTAGGTGTGGGTAGTACTTAATATTTTTGTGGAGCATAAGAAAGTCAGTTTTTTTCTAGAACAGTTTCCTTTTCTTGCCTTTTGGAAGATCTTGTTGATAAGGAATTTGTATCTTGAAAAAATGGGGGGTTTGTACCTTTCTGGATTCTTTTAACACCTTTCAGTTTTATAGTTGCATTAAGATTTAATGGAGTATTTATTATCTATTTATAAGCTACATTGGTCTTTGTGCTCAGCTACTCCTCAAAATTATCGACCTCTTTTTGTCTTCCCATGTACAATTTGCACAACAACTGCATGTGCAGCTGACAGAAGATGATGATGTCATGACCAAGGTTGAATGTGAAAGAAGGTGCTGTGTATTTTGGCATGTTCGTACCAAATCTTTTCGGTTTTTCTTTTTAGAGACCTACTGAATTGGTGCAGCAGGATTGCTTACAACTTTGATAGTAATTCTCCAACCACAGCAGTGAATATTTTTCAGGAGGTGCGGTAAGACTTGATCCAGAAATTGATTACCCAAGTTCTGGCATTGTCTCACAAAATACTCTCTTTGGGAATGTGAGATGGAAATTTGTTTGGTTTTGTTTGAAGTAATTGGGCTGCAGTTGGAATATTTGTGAGCTCTCTGATCAGAATCTCTTGTTGCTACTTGGAAAGTTGTTTGCAGTAAGGTGCTAAAACACTACTGCTGTCATACAAACAACATGGTGCAAAATAATTTTAACTGATACAAGCTGGGATTGCATGTGACTGAGACCTTTCTTGTAATATGGGGCTGCTTTTCTACTTACCTATTCATCAGTTTACAGTCTAGGTTGGGAATGTTTTGGGTATGCATCAGTCAGAGGCAGTTTTGAGATGTGAGATCTTGTTACTCCCTTCTCCATTTTGGTCCATTCATCTAAATACAGCTTTTGTGACCGGGCATTGAAAAGTTTTTACTTTTGGTAGAAACCCACTACATTCCAGAGTTTAGAAGTCCTTATTTACATCTTTTTGCATTCTGTTGTTTGACTCAGTCTGAGGACAGTGAAATAGTTTTATTTACAGTGATTGGATTGGATTTGGGTTCATTTAGATTAAGATGGTGCTTGTCAGATAAAATCATACAAAACTATTGTTCAAGAAGTTGGTTTTCCCCTTGACAGGCATTGGACTGTTTCACAGCCATGTTGTCCAACCAAGGGAGCAGACAGAAAATGGCAAAAGTTATTGGAAGTTACCTAAACATTTCAAAAAAAAAGGTATGTTGAGTTATAATTAACATGATCTTTATTGGCAGTATTCTGTAGCTTGCAATTTTTTTATGATTAATTAAAATATGTTATGCTATTTTTTATTTAAAATTATGCCCACCTCCCTGTCCCAGACAGGTTTTTTTGTTTTCTGTTCCATTCCAGGGTCTGGTTTTCTCCTATTTTATATTCAGCTGCATTTTTTTTTTTCTCTGAAGGTTCCAGGGAACCTGTTTTAGAACAAATGGCCTCATGATGCAAAAGAAGGATTGCACAGCTGGAACAGCACAGCTGTCTAAGCACATGTTGCCACTAGATGCACAGGGTAGTAAAGAATGTGTTTTTTCTTAGGTAGTTTACAGTGAATGTGTATCACTTAAACAGAGAGATCAGAGAGAAACATGATCTTTACTGCTACTTGTTCTGTACTCACTGATTACAAAATCAGCTGCCTCTCTGAAGCTCTAGAAATGACAGAATTAAACTAAATCATTTCTTTGTCAACTGTTTCTGACTGTAGAAGCCTGCAAAGCAAATTCCCTCTATTGTTACTTTAAGTTGACAGATAGATCCCTGCAACTTCTGTGGGTTTTTCTTTGTCCTTCTTTGCATTATTTCATTACAGGAATGTGTTATTTCCTGCAAGTGGAAAAATACCCTTGTTTACACAAAGGGTTTTTTTTAAGGGAGGTTGTTTGTTTATTAAAATAACTGCTCAAGTTTATGTAGTTGAACTACCACGGAAGTAGGTGAAGTAGAAATACAGTGACAAAGACTATTACCAAGTTATTAAGTTGAAAGTTGTTTGTACAGATAAAAACACTTCCGAGGTCCTTCACTATTTTAGGTGATGAGTATTTAAAACCTGCAAAATACAGAATTTTACCATTAAAAAGTAGATTGCTGCAAAGTAATACTGGTAGCATAGTGTGGGTGTTCTTAGTGTGATGGAAGCAGCATTAGTATTGGAAATGTTGATGCTTTTTTCACAGGTGGAGTTCTTCTGTGAACTCTATAAACCAGAAATTTCAATACGGGAACAAGAAGTCTGTGTCGGAAGAGTGCATCTTGTGAAGAAGCAGAACCAGGCTCTCACTGTACAGAGGTAAAATATCCTGTAGTTTCCATGTGAATCAAAGTATTTTGTGGTGGAATAGAAAAGGCTGCAAGTCACAGGGTTAAGAAAATCCATACTGGGTTTTCTCACTCTCATGAAAACAATGTGAGTTCTTTCCCTTGCGATCTTAGTTTTACCTTGTGTATCTTTAAGTGTGTCTGCATCATGCTTCTGGCAGCCAAAGCCATGGAGATTTTCAGCTTCTTTGAGCTAGACTGTCTTCAAAGCAGTGTGGGTCCACAGCTGTTATAAAAAGATTTTGATGGACCTCCCTTTGTAAAGGGAGGTTTTTGTAGGATGTGTCGCTGACTCCATTGGCCTGGAATTTATTTGGAAACCCTGAATTTTTAGATTGTATCTTGAGAAAAGTATCTTAGAAGGATATCTTAGAACTATTTCTATTCAGACCTATATTAAAAAAAAATCCTAAATCAAACCACTCCACTAAAAAAAAACAAAGGTGAAATTGGAATGAGCTCCTTGACAAATCTTAGTTTTGAGTAACTTGCTTTGTTTTTCCAGGGCAAAACATACCTTTGCTGCCACACGGCCATCTGCAGTATTGATTGAACAGCTTGCAGTGTGTGTTGTCAAAGGAGAGCCTGTGCTTCTGGTTGGTGAAACAGGAACTGGCAAAACCTCAACTGTTCAGTACCTAGCCCACATTACAGGTAAATAATGTGTGAAAATTGTAACTTACATGAAGATAATTTGAAAAACAGCAAATGAACAAACCCACAAGTTTATGGTGCTTTTTATTTGTGTTTCAAGGACACCGTTTGAGGGTTGTCAACATGAACCAACAAAGTGACACAGCAGATCTCTTAGGGGGGTGAGTCGCTGACCTCTGTTCTGTCTGTTCTGCATAACAAATGGGCAGTATCTGTTTCATAGTTGGATAAATGTCTTACTAAACATGTTTGCATGCAGAAACCTTCTTGTCCTTGCTGAAGAGCAGAGCAGTTTCACTGAATTGTGTGCAGAGCTGTTTGTGATGAAGTCATTCAAAACCACATTTTTTAATGTCTTTAAAGATGGCTAAGCTGTTCAATATAAATCTGATGTAATATTTGGACATACTGTTTGGTACTATTACAAATATTTTGCTTATCCTATCTTTATAAAATTGCCTCAAGAGGTGCATTTAAATATGTGTAATTTCACTTAGTTCATTAGTTGAGTAAAAAACTTAAGAAACAAGGGTTCATCCATGCAGCATATTGTTGTTTCAAGTAACTGGTTTTGGGGTTGTTTCTTTTTTAAGTTCACAGATAACTCTGTCTCCCATAAGTAATTACACCTTTGCTTCTCTTCAGTTACAAGCCTGTGGATAACAAGCTGATCTGGCTCCCTCTGCGAGAGTCTTTTGAAGAACTCTTCTCTCAGACATTCTCTAGGAAGAAAAATCAAACATTCTTGGGACACATTCAGACTTGCTACAGGCAGAAACGTTGGCATGATCTGCTAAAACTAATGCAGCATATTCATAAATCTGCTATTAATAAAGAAGTAAAAGAAAATGCATCTGGTAAGACTTCAGATGGATCCAACACACGTTAGTGCTGAACCACTGCAGAGGGTAGATAAATATTGGTGACTTTTGTTCTTTTAATTTGGGTTTGTTTGAGGTTTAGGGCTTTTTTCCTCCCCCGATATTACATCTTTTTTTCTGGTTTTGAGAAATGCAATGTCAGCATTGCAGCAAGACATTCAGAACTCTGTTAGAATAGTGGTTTTGGTTTGGTTTGGTTTTTTTTCTTTTTCTAACTCATCTCTGCTGTTAGCTATGCCTGACAGTTTAGAGGTTGACTTGTCTGCCCTATGGTACCTTTGGTATCTGGTCTCCACTCAGCACTTTTTTGCTGTGCTGGTGAGCAGTCCTGGTTGTTTGTGTGACAGTCTTCTATATGAATGCATTCATACTTCCAGTCCTGGAGCTGCTTATGTCTCACAGATGTGTCCTATTTAAAAAACAAATCAGAACAACAACAAAAATACAAACCCTAAGTAATAACTGTTTTAGGGTAGTAATAATTTTAAGAGCTTGCTTTTTTCACACTCTGTCAGTGATGCTGACTTGCCCAGTGCTTTATTTCATTTGTGTGGTTTTGTCTCCAAATAGGTTTTCCTTGTTTTATACTTCACAACTCATTTTGGGGCTGAGGCAGTGTTGATACTTTTGTCTTGCATGGAGTTATTTCTGGTTCTAGACCAGCAGAACAAGCGAAGTTGTTGCTTTCATTCAGTCTGGGCTAAACAAAATTAATTATGAACTTTATCTCCACTCTTCTTTTAACTGGTTCTTCTGAATATGCAGATATTAAAATAAATGCCCACAAATGTAAAAAAAAAAGAGAGAGTTTAAAGATGACTTATTGCAAGAATTGACAATCCTAAGATAAAGACAAGCTGAAATCTGTAACTTGCGAAGTTTCTTAAGGAATTTTCATGCTGTATGTAGCTCAGGTAGTGGTTTTAACAAATAACTGAAATCAGTGTTATAGTAAATAATGTCGTAACTGATAAGCAACAGTGTGTTTATTGATACTGAGGTGTTCATTGTTAATCTGTTCTCTCATAAGGGTTATAAATTTGGATTTATTATTTGGATATGTCTCTTTCAGTCTCTGGAAATTAGAGAGTGGTAACAGTCATGCTGGAATAAAGTGCAGTATTAAGTATTTGCTCCTCATCTAGGAACGAATAGCAAATTTTCTGAGCACTATTCACATATGGATACAGTTAAATTTAAAAAACAAAAGCCATGCACAAAACCAAAACAAGATGATTAAATTATTTTTTTTATTTGTGGTGTGTCATCTGCAGGACTTGAATGTTTTTGTTGCTCAAGCTTACTTTTGTATCTCTGTACTTGAAACAGCTTGATTAAAATACTGTTGTCAAACATTTTTTTTATGGTATTGTTCTGATGGTACAAACTTAAATTTGTTTTGCTTGCAGGCTTACCACTGAAGGAAAAGTGGGAGGCATTTGGTCTTAAGCTGAATCATGCTCATCAACAGATGAAAATGACAGAAAATGCTCTTCTCTTTGCATTTGTTGAGGTATTTAGGGATTTGCATTTTGATGCTAGGAGGAATAAGGAGAAGTATTTAAAAGACTTTGCAATCAGTATTATATAAACAGCTTCCTGGCAAGAACCTTGCTGTGAAGTAAAATGTGTTCCATGATAACTCATGAAACAAAGTGTGCAGCTTCAAGGAGGCAATGTTTAGATGGACAGTGGGAGAATGGTTTGTGGTAGCACATTAAATTAGTGCTGGATAATAGGAATTAGGACTGGTATGATAAGAGTATCAGTATGTCATACCATTTTTTCAGCTAGCAGGTTAGAAAAAACTTCTTGACCAGTCTCCAGTAGGTCATGCTTCTGTCTAGGGTTTCCTGTGAAAGATTTAATATTAAGAATCTGTTATTTATCTAGACGTGATTTTTCAAAACATTTCAAATCCATAATATGTTTTAATGACATTAAGTGTGATTAGGAGAAACTGTGAGGTTTATGCATGCTTGTTCCTTGTCACCCTGTTAGTCTGAATATATGTGCTCAGATTTCATGTGAAGTGTGTAAAATGTTGACCAGTCCTCTATAAAAAAAGTATGTATGAATAGTTGGAGAACCTCTGACTTAGGTATAGTTTTAATTAATAGGGTACAGATTCCTTAGGAGCATAATACTGCTTGTGTCATTGGATCTCTTCGGATTAACTTTATTCTCATGTGGTGTTAGTGAAGTATATGCACCACAGTGGTAGATTGCACAAATAAGGGATTTTAAATACATTGTGTTTGAGCCAATCTAACTGGTAACTGATACAATAGTATGATAACTGTCTGACTTCTGTGGCTGGCAAAATAATTGCTGTTACTGAGAGAGAGCAGTAAAACTGCTATTGCTGTAAAAGGTCTGAATTGCCATTTGTCTAATCAAGCCATAGATTGCACACCAAGTATTTCCAGTATCTGAATGCTTCAGTTGACACTTCATTGCTGGTGACATGATTAACAAATTGATCTTACTTTTAGGGTACTCTGGCACAAGCAGTAAAAAAAGGGGAGTGGATTTTGTTGGATGAGATTAATTTGGCTGCAGCAGAGACTTTGGAGTGCCTGAGTGGTTTATTGGAAGGATCATGTGGGTCACTGGTGTTACTAGACAGAGGAGACACAGGTACTGTTTATATGCTTGCTTATGCTGTAATTTGGTATCCAGCTGAGTTCCCTGTCTATCCTATGTTGCTCAAAATAAGTTAATTTGCCATTAAAATGAATGTGTGCAAAAGAGGGCAATGTGCTCTTTGTAGACTTCATACTTCTTTGCAAGAAGTCCAAAACGCTGGTGTGTTCTCAACAGCACTTCAGGGGCTGCTGTGTAGAAAGTTAACTCTTTTTACAGATATAAAGATAAAAAAAATGCTGAATGCTGCTCTCAAGAGCTACAGACAGAGGCAAATGTGTGAGCATTCCGGGCTGGGTTTTCTTCCTGGCTGAGGGAAGCACTGGCTATTGTTCTGAAAGAGACGTAAGAGTTGGAAGTTCAGGGCTTACACAATTTTTGAAATGTTTTGTGTTGTTAAAACATCTTGCTGTGCACAAAAAAGTCATGGTTTCACTTGCCTGTGGCCGTTGTGAAGATACACAAGACTTCAAGAAAACCATGTGGGGTTATTCTCTGACAATTTTTGACACTGGCATTTCTAAGAAAATTTAGTAGTGCAGCAATAGAAAGTTGCCTTAGATAAAATATACCTTATTTAACATAACAAATATCCTGTGTTTATCATGAACCTTATGTCTTTTATTTCTGTTTTACTTTAGAGCCTCTTGTCCGTCACCCTGATTTTCGCTTTTTTGCATGCATGAATCCAGCTACAGATGTTGGAAAGAGAAATCTTCCTCTAGGAATAAGAAACAGGTAGGAAATAATGTTTCTGGGACAAAATAGTCACTGTCTTTTTCAGAGTTTAATTAGTTTCAGGAGTTGACCAGTGAAGAATGCCTTATCTGAAGCCTGAGGATACAGGTCTGAGCTCAAATTTACTGCCTGTGAGAGATGCTTTCCACATTATGGTGAAAGTTTTTCATTAAATAGAATCGGGAAAATACTTTGGTGAAGCAGCTGAGCCGTGAGCAAATGGTCTAGCAGTAGTGTAGAGTGTTGTCAGTGGGGCAGGAAATTCTTATTCTTCACAATTAAGCTCTCAGCACCTGGGAATGCTACTGCTGCAGTTTATGTTCCTGATAGGAGTAATAAAGACAAGTGCTTTATGTCTGTTTAGCAGCCTCTCTCTTAACTCAGAAGTGTTGATGATCCTTGCAAAAAGCTGCATATCCAGTCTTGTTCACTCAAAAGGAAGGGGGTTTGCATGGTGGCACAGATGTATGGTATTCAAAGTATTTGAAGTGTAGTTTTAAAATACATAAGCTGTGGTGAGGAAATTGGAATTGTGGCAGATCCGTTCTTCAGCATCATCTACCTATTCCTGTATGCACGGATCTCCTGCTTGATGTAGTTTCTCTCATGAGTGCCAAAAGTTGCATGTATAGACCCTTCCCAGACTCATAAACACTGGGCAAGACTGTAGAGGTGTACCGCGTAAGTGTAGCTAGTCATTTGTAGTTATTAGTGGCAAAACAAGGTCTTATTGCTATTGGCTGTCTTACAGAATAGTGAAAGGAAAGAAAGTGAGTGTAATATAGAAAAAAGGAGAGTCCAGCATCAGCATAACTTGCTAAGTTTAAATGAATTTATATTTCTATTTGTCAAAAATACCTACTACTGTTTGTCAAAAATAGCTTCTGCTGTGTCAGTACTTCATTGTTCAGGCT
This sequence comes from Aleadryas rufinucha, assembly GCA_013397815.1. Lineage (NCBI taxonomy): Eukaryota > Metazoa > Chordata > Aves > Passeriformes > Aleadryas > Aleadryas rufinucha. The sequence continues at coordinate 55,008 of VZTH01017016.1, read as the reverse complement.
GTAACATTTGGATATCTATTGCAAATTGTTTAAAATTGTAATTTAAGTCACATTGTTCACTTTCAGTCTAAGAAGTAAAATTAATTCACATAAATTACTTGAAAGTATTAATAATACCTTGTTTTTCAACTGCTCTGGTTCTTGAGTGTGTCTGTAGGTTTGACAATCTACAGGTCTATAGCTTTAACAATCCGTATTCTGTTACTTAAAAATTTAAAATGTTACATGCCATGAGATTTATATAAAACATGATTTTTCAATATGGTCAGGTGTCTTAAGTGTTACAGATTGATTTGATTCTTTCAGGTTTACTGAACTTTATGTAGAAGAATTGAGAAATGAAGGAGACTTGCAGGTTCTTATCATGGATTATCTGAGAAGTTTGAATGTGAACAAAAACACAGTACAAGGAATTGTGAAGTAAGTTGACTGTAATCTCTTAAAATTCTTGATGAAATAAGTCACAAAAAGAAAGTATGTAACTGTAGTCTGTGGCTAGACTGCTTTGGGAAACACTAATGCTCCCCATGCAGCAGTTGTGATGGCTTTAGGAAATAGAAGAGCATAGACATCCATCTTGATTCTGAAGGTTTCTGTACTTGTGGGAAGGAGTTGGTTTTTTTTTTTATTCAGAATTGTTTTCTTGGTGGCACCAGTTAAAAAGCATTGTTGTTTCAGTCCTCTTTCACATCTGAGAGACTAAAATGATTTGTTTCTGTAGATCATACCGAAGAAGGTCATGTGTTTGTGTAGAATTACTTTTCTTTCCCCTAGTGTAGGGTGAACTATCTCATGTTTAGAATACTTGGAGTTTGTAGCCACTCTCTGTATATCAAGCTCTGTCAAAAATATGGTTCTAAAAATACTCTGTTGCTTTGCTTCACTGACTCTACAGATGGCAGAGCTTGGCATGGCTTTCCTAACCTGGAGCTTTTAAGAAAAATAACAGTTGGGGATAAACTGAGGTGTTCATACTTGGGGTTTAATTCCTTGGAGCAATGATCTGATCAGTAACAGCTCTGTGTAACTTTGTTTTTGCAGCTTTTATTTGTCTGTGAGAAAGGAAGCAGAAACGAAGTTGGTGGATGGAACTGGCCACAGACCTCACTACAGTCTCCGTACCCTGTGCAGGGCATTGAGATTTGCAGCATCTAATCCATGTGGCAGCATAGCACGCTCCCTGTATGAGGTGATCACCTGTGCTAGCATTTATTTCAGTGTGTATTCACTACAGAGGTTGTTTGGGTGAAAGATAATCCTCTCTAAGTTCAGTATTGAACAGAAATGGTTCTTTAATCTCTATCTTTTTCCTTATTTTTCATGTTTATCACTGAAAATAATTCTTCTTCTTAGGGCTTCTGTTTGAGTTTCCTGACGCAGCTTGACAGAGGTTCTCACCCAGTGGTTCAAAAGCTAATTTGCCAGCATATAGTCTCCAGCAACATCAAAAGCCTTCTTAAGCAGGTAGGCAACTAAGATTATGAAGAGCTGTCTGGTATTTAAAGTAGAATTTATTTTGAGTTTTCTTCTCTCCTTTTTCCTCTACATTTCCTTCTTGCAGTTCTGTTTTTCATTTTATAAAGATAAGAACTAGAAAAAATTAATACCATTCTTTTGTAGTTTTTCACTTTGCTTGAATGTTCTTATGTTAGCTTGTTTGTTTGTTCATTTGAAAAAATATGGAAGCCTGAATCACTAAAGCACTGTGGAGTGTGGGCAGCTTAATGCAGTGGCTCCAACTGTAAACCTTTCACAGACTTTTGAGGAGCTTTCTCAGGCTTTATATTTTTAGACTCTGAATGCAGAACATATGGATATGAAGAAGCATCTGTGCTTTGTCTCTTATGGGAAACGAAGAATGTCACTAGTGCTGGGAACCCAGCATGAGTTTGCATGGGGGATGGGGAAGCCAGTTTAAGAGATGGTTATTTGTTTCAAAATAAACCCTTTCATACTGGAAAATGTGTATGAGTATAAAAAGATTAAAGCAAAGTTCCTGCTTGAAAATGCCCTTCAAAATTCAGTGCTAGAGCTCTCGAGACATTTTTATCTTCATGGCACTGCCAAAGATGAGAGCTTCATGACCCTGAAATAATCTGGTCAGGTTTTTCCTGTAATTTGCATTCTGCGACAAGGGGACAGTGTTTACTGCAGGAGTGCTCAGGGATTAATTTAAAATTAGTTTAGAGCATATGTAGCAGCGGTGTAACATTAGTTGTTTTCATTAGCAAATTGAAACCCGTTTATATAATCTGTTATTTCTGTCATGTCTCCTTAGCAAATACCAAAACCCCAAGGAGGGAGTTTTGTACTTATAGAAGGATATTGGATTTCAGCTGGGGACAAAGAACCTGCAGTAGATGAGAGTTACGTGCTCACCCCTTCAGTTAAGCTTAATCTGAAAGACATTGTCCGGGTTGTGTCTGCAGGGTAAGTGTTTCAAGTTTTTAATAAACATTGTAAGTTATATATGTTTGTTTAGGTCTTGAGTGTTGGTGCCCCTCTAAGTCTTTATTGTTTGGATGAATAATGTCTATTTTCTGTCTACTTTACAGTTAACTTTTCATTATAGAATGACTTGAAACTTACACATATGTTTCTTGTTTCCTTAAACCATCTTACTGCCATACCTAGTTTTATTTAAATTCTGATCTAGAAATTTGCAGTTAGAATAACCTGCTTATTTCACACTGGCATGAAAAGCTTCGTGGGTAGCTGTTAGCACTTGGGAGTAAAGTTATTTGTATTTCCCTGTTAGTGTGTGATCTTGGATACCCTGAATGAGTGAAGTGGTGGTATTTTGGTAATGTGGTTTAATAATGTTGACATCTTGTGTGTGAGAAAGGCATGGCTCGTGCTTCTAACCCACTGTTTTGGTCATGGCTTTTAGGACTCATCCAGTACTGATTCAAGGAGAGACCTCTGTTGGTAAAACCAGTTTAATTCGCTACTTGGCTGCTGCTACTGGGAATCATTGTGTGAGGATTAACAACCATGAGCATACTGATATCCAAGAATATATTGGCTGTTACACATCAGATGCCTCTGGAAAGCTGGTATTTAAGGAAGGTAAGCGAGCATGTTCTATATACTCCAAATTCCTGACTCATTTCAACGGCTGGGGTTTTTTTTTTCTTCTTTTCTGCTTAACTTGTCTGGTTTATTACAATGGAGAGATGACCTGTCGTAAAGTTAGTAGTTGTACTTTAATGATAATCACTGTTGTGAATTTCAGTGAATTCTGGAAAGTTCATGTTTGTCTCATCATGCTTGTTCTATTGGACCTAAAGATGATAAGTCAGCAATTTAAACAATACTGTTTCTTCCTTCTCTGGATTAGTTTTTATCCTGAATGAAAATGGGTTGCTAAAAGTATCTGAGTGCATGCTTCTGTTAGATTTGCTTTATAAGATTTTTAACTAGGAATTTTTCTGTTCTCCCCCCAAGGCATTCTCATAGATGCAATGAGAAAGGGCTACTGGATCATTCTGGATGAATTGAATTTGGCTCCCACTGATGTTCTGGAGGCTCTCAACCGCTTGTTGGATGATAACAGAGAGCTGTTCATTACTGAGACTCAGGAAGTTGTCAAAGCTCATCCTCGCTTCATGCTGTTTGCCACACAGAACCCTCCAGGTCTCTATGGTGGCAGAAAGGTCTGTATGATCTATTCCTTTGGGTAGCTAAGACTTTAGGGAATTCATCTCTCTCAAACATAAAGTGTGATGTGAAAATGTTTTGATATGTAGCATCATGAATCTCTCAAGAGGGAGGGAGTTGAGGTGGCTGTGGACTGTCAGTACAGCTGGGTTCTGTTTACGTGAGTTGCTTGTTTCACAGATACAGAATTTCTAATTAATTTTTGGTAGTTGAGATTTAAGTAATTTACTGAACTGGAGTTCATGTATATTATACTTGACTCAGCATTTCTTGTCCAAGAGCACTGGAAAAGAGATTCTGTTTAGGCTATAGAAGTCCATTTTGTACTGGTTTTTGTCTGGAATAGGCAGTTTTCTTCATAGTGACTGGTATGGTGCTGTGTTTTGGATTTGTGATCAAAACATTGTTGATAGCACAGGGATGTCTTAGTTATTGCTGGGCAGTGCCTGCACGGATTCAAGGCCTTTTCTGCTTCTCACACTGCCCCACCTACTTGTGGAGTAGGTTGGGAATGCAGGAGAAGCTGTGAGGGGACACAGCTGTGACAGCTGACCCCAGCTGACCAAAGGGATGTTCCATGCCATATGACATTGTGCTCAGCAGTCCAAACTGGGGGTAGGAGGAGGAAGAGGGGCATATTCAGTGTTTGTTTCCCTAAATAACACTGGTGTGTGATGAAGCCCTTATTTCCTGGAGATAGCTGAATACCTGCCTATTGATGTGAAGTGGTGAATGAATTCCTAATTTTGCTTTGCTTGCACATGCACCTTTTGCTTTACTTATGAAACTGTCTTTGTCTCAGCCTAAAAGTTTTAATCACTTTTACCCTTCCAATTCTCCCATTGTGGGGAGAGTGAGCTTGTGGCTTTGCAGTACTTAGCTGCCTATGCCCTTAAAACACACAATCCATTTTAAAGCTTTTGTCCTCACCCAGACTGTCTCTTAACGCTTTCTTTCAATGTTGATGTGTATGTGTTAATTTGTTTGCTATGACACTATCCATATTTCCTTTGGATGTGTAGGGGAAGATCTATGAGCAATATCAAAGGAAAAAGTTCAAGCAGTAGTGTGGTCTCATATTTTAGGTTTTGTCCAGAGCCTTCAGAAATCGTTTTGTGGAGCTACATTTTGATGAACTGCCAAGTGCTGAACTGGAAACCATCCTGCACAAGCGATGCAGTTTGCCACCTTCTTACTGCAGCAAGCTTGTCAAAGTCATGTTAGACCTGCAAGTATGAGAGTCTTTCTTCTTTTGGTCTATGCAAACATATTTCAAAGTAACATGTAAAAAGTAATAGAAATTCCTTTGGTGGGGGTAGTTATTGTTAGCTGACTGATACTTAAAATCCTAAACCATGGAGAGAACCCACCAAGGTACTAATTTCAGTGGTTAAGACAAAGAATAAGGAAGGTGATGTCAGATTTGAGAGAGAGCTAGGAGGAAAAAAAACAAAAAGACCAGACACCTTGGGATTTGATGTGTAGAATTATCCCTTTCTCTGGAGCCAAAGTACAGTATTGGATTTGTAGGTGTCTTTAGGTCGTGTGAAATTTGGTATTATTTTTAAGCAGTAATTTTGAATATGTTCAGACACTCCTGTATTCAACAAGCATTTGACACTTAGTATGTAGCTAAAATACCTCGTATTTAAAAGCAATTACAGCAGCACGGACTGGATTTTGTTTTATTCCAGGTACCTATTTTATTCTTAGTTGGGTTTTTTTTTAAATTATTATTATTATCTAAATTATTTTGTTCCTGGTGCTCGTCAAATACCTGCCTAAAAGGAGTTAGTCTTTAGGAGGTGTGACTCTACTAGACTTTTTTTTTGTTGTTATTCCTAGAATTTTCTTGTTGCAGTGTCACTGCAGAGAGTGGTGATTAGCTTTGCTTTGAAGTATTTGGACGGGGTCATGAAAAAATAGCTCACATTTTGTTCTTCTGACAGTCTTACCGCAGAGGTTCGACAGTGTTTGCTGGGAAGCATGGATTCATTACCCTGCGGGATCTGTTCCGCTGGGCTGAAAGGTACAGGTTGGCAGAACAGCTGCAGAAGGAGTATGACTGGCTTCAGCATTTAGCAAATGATGGTGAGCTCTGCTGCCCCAGCTTTCTTGAGTGTCTGTAGAATCACTTTCCAGCCCCACTTCTTAAGTGTAAATTTTTGTTGCTGATTACCCAGGTAGTAATTGCTTTCTATCTTCCTCTGTTTTGCAGGTTTTATGCTTCTGGCAGGCAGAGTCAGGAAACAGGAGGAGGTGGATGTTATTCAAAATGTCATTGAAAAACACTTCAAGAAAAAAATACATCCCGAGTCTCTCTTCTCAGGGGAAAGTGTCAAAAAGCTACTGGGTGAGTTTCCTAGAGGGACCCCCCTGGTAGATCTCTAGATGTGACTGAAGCTGATGGATTGCTTTCTGTTGTGCAGCTAAGTCTTCCACATGGATGTCAGTGATGGACAGAGATTTTAACCATGTTGTCTGGACTCAAGGGATGAGGAGACTTGCCATTTTGGTGGGACGAGCCCTGGAGTTTGGTGAACCAGTACTGCTGGTGGGAGACACTGGGTAATCTTGCTTCTTATGATATTCTTGGTAGTGCTGCACTGGCTGCTGAGTCAGACACAAAATGATTGTGTGGGCTTTGGTGCTTCTTTGATCTGGGACATTTGAGCCTCTCTCATGGCAGACTTGCAACTGCTGTTTTTCATAGTTCCTTTTTGAGGGGAAGCAATTGCATCTCATTTAATCCAAGTCTTTGATGGGTTTATCTGCATTGTGTAACTACACAGAAGTTATATAAAAGTAGGAAAATGAAAGTGAGCTGACTTCTGTTCCCATCTTTACAAGGTGCCCTGTAGAATCTCAGTGTGTCTCACTGGAGTGGCTGCTTTTGGGATATTGTGGCATTTTTCTCTTTGAGAGCACATTCAATTTACATGTTTTAAGAACTTGAACATAGCCTTGCTACCACTTTCCACCTCATATGCTGTAGATGAGGTCATGGAAGTAGATACTGTCTGCTCTTGTGCTGGTTATAAATTTGTATACTAAATTTTTGTAGAAGAGAAGGAAAGAAAAATGCAAGAAAAGAGAGAAGGAAAATTTACTTGGATAGTAAATGAAAACTAGATATTCAGCAGTTTATTCCCTTAGACTTAGGCTTGATCTAGACATGTAGCATTTCCAGTTTGGTGAAATGTTAGGCTGGTTGGGTATCTGTAAGGGTAAGCTGAAATAAATTTGACTTTGAACATGCAGAAATCCATCAATGCAGGTATTGATTTGAATTTAATTAAGGACCTCTTGTGCAAGTCAGCAACAGTTGTGCTGAAAGTGGCTTCACTTTGCATACATTTCTTTCAAGGAAAGGAACAGAAGAAAATTTGCTTGTTGGGCCCTTGCCTCATAGCTCTTCAATGAAAGTATGAATCCTGTCCAAAGTGAGCTGATTGTTTGGTTTTGCTTCTTTTTTTTTAATTCATCCTTTTCCATTAAATTTCTTCATTGCAGGTGTGGTAAAACTACCATTTGTCAGATCTTTGCAGCATTAGCAAATCAGAAGCTGTACTCAGTGAATTGCCACCTGCATATAGAGACATCAGACTTCCTGGGAGGGCTGCGACCAGTCAGGCAGAGGTCCAAAGACCAGGTTTGTCTTGCACCAAGTAATAGCTTGGATGGTGTGACCATGGAAGTAAAAAGTAGCAGTTATGACTTCTCACTTCCTTTTCCGTTTCTTAGGAGGAATCTGATGGTTCTAGACTCTTTGAGTGGTGTGATGGACCTCTTGTTTTAGCAATGAAAGAGGAGGGTTTTTTCCTCCTTGATGAGATTTCTTTAGCTGATGATTCTGTACTAGAGCGACTTAACAGGTATGTCTTAAATGTGGTAGTACTAAGCATCCTCAATGTGTCTGTTCAGTATCCAAACATGAGTGGGGTAAATCTGACTTCTTTTAGGCTCATTTGTTTCCTGGCTTAGGTGAGCTGCTCTCTTGCTGAAAAGGACAATGGTACAAATAAAAGTAAAATCTCTAGTTTACCACCTGCAGTATTAATATTTTCAGCCTGTCAGCGAGCTCTTGAAATTATGCATCTTGTCAAATCTCAGGAACAAAATCAGTTATTCCCCTCTTTTGTTTGTGTGTAAAAAAACCCCCAAAATAACTCAAATATAAATTTAACTTCATTATCTGTTTGCAGCAGTATGCCTCATTTTAGTCTTTTCTGTTAACAGTTATATTGGGTAAAGGAAAGTTTATCCAGGCCAATTAATGTGATTTTCATTTTTAAGTGACCTTTTGAAGTGTGGAACAAAATTTAAGATAAGCGGTTTTTTTTTCACCCGTTTCTCTAGTGTTCTTGAAGCTGAAAAGACATTGGTACTTGCTGAAAAAGGTGGTCAAGATAATGAGGAGAATGAGGTAGAATTGTTAGTTGCAGGAAAGAAATTCCGTATCCTTGCGACCATGAACCCTGGAGGTGACTTTGGGAAAAAAGAGGTAAATGTCAAAACATCTGGAAATACAGCATGCATCTTCTGGTCTTACTGGCCTTTAGGTGGTTGGAGATGCAATACAAAAATGTGTCATGCCAGTTCTGGCATCCAGTGCTTTCTAGTTGGCATCTGCTTCATCTCTCTAAAGGAGGATTGGGGTCGATCTGTTTTCTGCTACTTTTGTGGGCTGTGACTTTGGCTTTATAACTGACTACTCAGCAGAATATCAAAGGAAGCTTCAGGCTCAATACTCTGTTTAGGCTTGATAAATAGAATACTTCAAGTACAGGAACTGTGACTTTTGAAGCAAGTAAGTCCAGCTCTCTGGACTGCATAAAAGTTGCATAACACATTTTTCTCCCTAATGCTATTCAGACAGTGATGGTCATCTTATGTTTCTTGGTGAATAACGAACATCACATCCCAAAAGATCTTTTTCATTAAATGAAAAAAATGGTTTCTGAAGTTGAGAATTAAGTAGTTTAAAACATGTTAAAGAAAACCCGTAAGACAACAAAACCCTACAACTTTTAAGCAGTGTTGGAAGCTAGGTCTATAAAAAAGAACCAGAAGCTTTTTTAATCAAAACAAGATGGGTACTCCATTTAAAGTGGTTTCTGGAGTAAAGAACCACTCATTGTGAAGCCATGTGTTTAAACAGGATTTATTTCTGCATTGCATTTGTGTTACTAATTTTTGCTTGACCAATTCAGCCAAGGAGGAGAGAAATTATAGAAACAAGTTGTAATTGAAGGCAGATTTCCATGTGTTGGTTTTCTTCTGTAAGCAAAGGGAGATTACAGAGCCATTGTTTGATACATCGTGTCCTAGAATGAAATAGAGCTTTGGTGCTTGCAAACCAGCTCAGTTTCTTCCCGTATTCCTTTGAACCTTCTTTACCAGCCATTTCCTGCATTGATACCACTACTAGAAGTCTTCAAAATCCTCCTTCTTTCAAAGATTTTCTTACAAAGTGTCTCTGTCAAAATTAGAAGGAAAGGTCTATCTTGTTCACTCCATTTTTTACAAGTGCAGTGACTACAAGGCTGTTGTTAACTGAGCCTTAAGGAAGATGATGTAATGAATCTTTAATTGCTCTGTCACTCTGCTTGTTTGCAGCTTTCCCCTGCGCTGCGCAACAGATTTACAGAAATATGGTGTCCACAGAGCAATGGCCGGGGTGATTTGATACAGATTGTAAAACACAATCTTCATCCAGGATTGTCTCTGGGTGCAGTAAACCACAAGGGTAGGTATTTCTGTGTGTTGGTATTCAAATATTGCTAAGAAAATAAGGAGTTTGGAGGCTGCCAACCTTTCCTCAGAATTTATACCACTGTGACCCTTTTTCTGCTACATTTTTCTCTGAGGACACTATGATATATTTTGGACTTTGTTCTTCCCTCGCTGTGTATGTTATATGTCAGGCCAGAAGTAAGTTCAGGGCTGTGTTTACTTCACCATCCAGATAGTTGAATTATCCCCAGCCTTTCAGTGTCCCAACTTGGCTTTAGTGTAGAGTACTGAAAGAATGGGCACTTCACTTTCTGCCAGCAGCTTCACTGTTAGTAGTAGTTGCCTGATTCTGTCTTGTTACCTGAATTTAAAAGGATCTGTAACGACAGGTCAGGCATGAACTTAATCTTCTGTTATTCTGTTTCTAGGATATAGAGCACCCATCCACATTGCTCATGCAGCTGTACCTACTTTAGAGATGTTCTTACAACAGTGTAGCAGATGTGACCAAAAAAATTATTTTATAACTCAAATTTATTTGGGTTTGTTTTGTTTTGGTTTTTTTAACATTCTTTTTAGGGACAGACATAGCAGAACTCATGATGGACTTTGTTGAATGGCTGACTAATCAAGAGTTTGGTCGCCAGTGTATTCTCAGTGTGAGAGATGTCTTGGCCTGGGTTAATTTTATGAATGTCATGATAGAGGATGAGTCGAGTTCTGCCAAGGGATGCAGCCGCCTTAACATTTCTCCAGTGATGTCTTTTATCCATGCTGCGTGTTTGGTGTACATTGATGGAATAGGATCAGGTAAGTCTTCAGTGCTCATTTGGTAGCAGAAAATATGAAACTCTGTATTTGTATTAATATTTTTTAGTCAAATGCAAACAAAATGCTTTGGGGCAGCATGGGACTCTTCTGGGAGGTTTTCACTTCAATTTAACAATCCTTGTATGTCATATGCCTTTTCTGTGTTTCAGTAGCAAGAGTTTGAATAATACAGCAAGTGGAAGTAAATTAGAGGGATTAATAATACTACAAAAGCTAGCACACAAATTAAGAAAAGCTGTGGTTTTTATTGAGTCTTCTGAGCTGATACAGTACTTAAGCACATGAGCACATATTAATCTCTCTATCCCCCCCTCCACATGTCAGCATCTGTCTGTGCTGGCCTGTACCACGCACATAGCTGAGAATGCATCTTTGTGTGTTTGGCTGCTGGCCCAGCTGATAAATAGTAGATAAAGCAGAGGAGGAGAAGTGAAAGGCACAAGAAATGCCAGAAAAGAAAGCCTGCGAGGGCCTATGGTGAGGGATCAGGGCAATTGTGATGGTAGAAGAAAGGGAGTTGGAAATGTGGTGCCCTTAGTTCTGTTGCTTACAGAACAATGTCCATGGTAAATACACTGGAAGAAGTGTCAAGCAAAAACACTAAAATAAAATATAAACCTGCATGCACATGAAGGGATTGAGTTTCTTATCATAAGATGAATGTGCCTCGTTACGTTTTGAAGCACACTTTTTTAATTACAGGTACAACATCCTGCTCAGCTGATACAGCTTTATTAGCTCGTGAGAAATGCCTGGCATTCTTATGTGAGAAAATGAGTCAATTCTTTGAGCTGACTGATTATCAGAAGAATGAACTAAAGATTTATGACAGAACAAAGGAAAAAGAGTTCGTATGGATGGACAACTTTATGGGAATTCACCCATTTTTTATTCCAAGAGGCAAGAGACTGTGGGAGCGGGTGGACATTTATTCTGTGATTTATATTTTCAGTAGTTTTGTTATTCACTAAATCTAAGTAGGATACCCGAACCATCACAGAACAATTTATTGGTTTTTAAGCCCTAGAAAAATGCCTTTTCTGCCTCCAAGTGTGTAGATTGCAACTCAGTCACATTTATTAAGAAGACACATCTGTTCATTCCCTTTTTTCATTACTTCTTAATGGTTAATAGCGTCATTTTCATAGACTATTTTTTGGTGTAACAAAGCTTTTTTTAATCTTGAGTTGTGATTTTCTGTCACTTTTGCGTGCTCAGGGTGCCTGTTAACTTTCACTAATTAAAGCTGCAGCTTATCCTGGCCCTTGTGCAAAGCATGGAAAGCAGGGGTCCTGAGTACAAAGCTAAACAGAATGGAAGTTAATGCCCTGCCTTGCTCTAGGGTCTCAAAGATTTGCTACAATTTTTGCAAAATTATTTAGTCCCTGCATTTCAGTTCTTCATGGGACAAATTAATGCAAATGGAATTAACAGAACACTGCTTCTTACCCTTAAAATACAGTGGCAGGACTAAAAAGTGATGACTGTGAGCTTTCTAACTCAGCTAGTTAGTTTTTAGCACATGGACCTATGTGTTCCTAATGCTGTATTAATTGTTCATATTTGAACTTTCTGACATTCATGGATTGTGTTAGTCATGCATAAAACTGCAGAAAGTAATGCTTTTTCATAAGTTGCTTAGAGTTCCCCTCTGCTGATTAGATCACAAAAGAGATCTCTTTGGATCCCTTTCATGCTAAAAAGGTGTCAAGATGTGTAGGATGCCTTGGTGATTAATCTCTTGTATACCTGAGCAATGCTGTATTACACATTTGGGGCAGTGATGTTCAGGGAGCTATACTGGCTGGAATTCGGTAGACAAGCTCTGTGCTCTCTCCCCACTGCATGCCATAATAACAGTAAAGAAAAAGCAAACATCTAATTAAAGGACTGTTCCTTCACAGAATTGGCAGTGGATGGAATAGATTAATATGTTATTATGGAGCATGACTGAATTGTATCCCTCAGTGTCAATTTTTCAAGAGCTCCTTTTGAGTTTTGGATCCACATGACTGAAGTGCAAGGACAGATTTATGTTTTTTCAGGGATAGATGTCTAGTTTAAGTCATGAACCAGGACGTATTGAAGTTTCATGCAAAATAAATCATATATCCATATGCTTTTTTTGCAAAATTCAATATAAATATGTGGAGATGGGCAGAGGCTATGGGTCAAATAGAAAGCGTATGTGCCTGATCTCTGAGAATGGCATACAAGCTGAATCTCCATTGCTTGCTTCACTGACATCAACAATTTACAGATAGTGAGTTCATTCAGAGGCACACTGTCAGCACCTCCAGCATAAACATTCTGGTGTAATTGTTTTCTGGTTTACCTTTCCTTTGTTTTAGGCCCTGTACTCCAGAGGAACAACATGACAGATTATGCTTTAAATGCTGGGACTACAGCAGTGAATGCACAAAGACTGTTAAGAGCCCTACAGCTTAACAAACCTATTTTGTTGGAGGGCTCACCAGGAGTGGGGAAGACCAGCCTGGTTGCTGCCCTGGCAAAAGCCTCAGGAAACTGTCTTGTTCGAATCAACCTGTCTGAGCAAACGGTAGAATAAAATATTATCTTCATTACTCGGTGTTTATGGCAGCGTAGAAGCCTTGAGTAATTTTTAAAGTGCGGTTCTCTTTAACTGCGGCACTGTCTCTGAAATGTCAATTTTTCCTTCTTTGTCTCAAAATAAAACTGAATGGGAGGAGGAGCCAGAAAGAGCAGTAAGCTTCTGTGAGTGAGTGCCAATTCCCAGATATTTCTGTTCTTTTCAGGTGAAGTCATGCATATCTTTGTCTACTGTGTTTTTCTTGGCTTCTGCAACATTACTTGAAAACAGCTTTAAGGCTTTTTAGCTTTTCTGTTCCAATTTAAATTTTTGTTGTTAAATATAGTAGCTGGTCACTGGAGTCCTATAATGGAAAAGCTTTTAGCATTTTGCAATTACTGAAAATTTTTAAATAGACCTAAAATGCAGGTATTAAAAGGGAAGGGAGAAAATGTTAAGTAAAGTTAACAAATGCTGTTTATGAACTTCTGTTAAATTTTGTAATTCCTCAACTCCCCCATTCTGTTCTTTATTCCCAAAGGATGTGACAGACTTATATGGGACAGACTTGCCTGTTGAAGGTGGGAAGGGAGGAGAATTTGCCTGGCGTGATGGACCACTGTTAGCAGCGTTAAAGGCTGGACACTGGATTGTATTAGATGAGGTAAATTCAGGTTTGGGGGACAAATAGAATGGAATGTTCTAAAGAGAAAATTTGGTGATTTGGCTTGTGGAATAAATACCTTTGAGTGACAATGACCTCCCTTCATGGAGGCAGGTGATGACTAGATTTCTGTGAGACAAGAGGACCAGGGTTGAATCCCAGCTTGAATTACTGCAGAAAACTAAGGATAGATTTGATTTCCATTTGAAAGTTTTTAGGGAAGAGTGTCAACAGAAGTTTTGGTACAAGTGTTCTTACGTGGATACGGTTTCACTGAAATAGAAGGTGTTTTTCTGGGACTAACATGCTGGTTAGGTTGGTTACTGATTTAATTGAGATGGAGAAGAGTTCCATCTTGGCAGTATAAGCTGTGCTGCCACTGCAGGTATGTTCATGTACCATGCAGTAAGCTCTTTCAAGCCTGTGTGTGCACAGATCTGCCTTCTTGGCAATATGCATTCTAATTACTGCAGAGTGCAAAATCTTCAATTCTTTAGCCCCTTGTATACCTTCTTTCCCCCCCTATTGTGAAGAATGCCACTTTAAACAACCACTATAATTAAATAGCTGAGACTGCCTTAATTTAAAAAAAACAAACAAAATGCTCTGAGTGCCACAAATGTATGAATGTAAATTCAGGAGAAACATCTTGAACATGCAGCTTTTGTGATGGAGAATTGTTTTGTTATCACAGTGAAAAAACACAGTACAAATAACAAGTGAACATAAGGGTTAGTTGCTCCAGTGTAATAACAGTCTAGCTGGTGGTAATAACATGTGTTAGTTCTAGAACAGCAATGAAATGGAATTTTACCTTCTATGTATTCCAGATTATTAAACTAGAGATTATGCAGAAATGTTTTGTGGAGCATTAATATGGTATCCTTATTTCTTTCCTCAGTTGAATCTGGCCTCTCAATCTGTGTTAGAGGGGCTAAATGCATGCTTTGACCACAGAGCTGAGATTTATGTTCCAGAATTGGGAATGAATTTTCATGTACAGCACAAGACGACTAAGATTTTTGGATGCCAGAATCCGTACAGACAAGGAGGTGGAAGGAAGGGTCTCCCCAAGTCCTTTCTTAATAGATTTACACAGGTAAAGTTATTTGTTTGGTTTAAACTACATCATGATCCTGTCTTGTAGGTGTCTGACTGTATAAACACTCTGAATTCTCTTGATGTTATAGGTGTATGTTGATCCACTGTCAGCAGAAGATATGAAGTTTATTGGGAATACATTGTTTCCTGCTATTGATAAAACTATTATTGCTAAAATGGTTGCTTTCAATAACAAGGTAAATATATTTTAATTTCTTTTCTCTAGAAGTAGGTAGAATGCAGTAAGACTAGAAAAAAATTAAGTCTAATGTTCCAAGCGTTTTTATAGAGAAGTGTTTGGGTAAAGAAAGAGGGATGAAAGTATGTGCAGAAGAAAGTAAAGAACACCACTAAACCTGGTACCTGAATTCTTATACCATGACAATCAGATGGTTGGTTGATAACTGGCAAGGCACTGGTTTTCACAGAAGATAAAACATATATACACAGGAGAAAGTAGTATTCTGTGACCTTAGGTAAAATCTCTGGTGTCAGCATCTTACTGCATATTCATTTGTAAGAGTGCAAGAGTAAATTGGAAAATTGAGCTGAATGTTAGAGAAGCAGTAGAGAAGAGACAAGCTAAATCAAGCTTTAGTTCCTAGCATATCTTCAGCAAAGTAAATTCAGCCTGCTCTTTCAGTTGTCTCTTGTCTTGTAAGCAGTACCAAGGCAGAAGCTCAGTCGAGTTTTTTAAAAAAATATTTGAAGACCAGCTTGTGGGTGGAATAAAAGATTATTTTTTAAATTACTACTACTTTTTTTTTTTTTCAGATTGAAAAAGAAGTAATGGCTGAAAAGAAGTGGGGACAGAAAGGAGGACCCTGGGAGTTCAACTTGCGTGATCTTTTCCGCTGGTGCCAGCTTATGCTTGTTGACCAGTCCCCAGGATGTTACGATCCAGGCCAGCATGTGTTTTTGGTATATGGAGAAAGAATGAGAACCAGAGAAGACAAAGAAAAGGTGAGCCATGTGTTCTTCTTCCTTGCTCTTCAGATGGTCAGGAAGTATTTCTAGAAATCCAAGTACAGATCTCCAATTTGAAGATTCCTTGCTATTCATTCATAGACATTTATCTCTTAAAAAAGAAGAATAGGTTTGTTTGGGGTTTTTTGAGGTTTGATATAGATATCTGCTGCCCTTGCCGTTTGAAATACTGATTTAATTAGTGTAAAAGCAGACAGCTGATGTAAATGAAGACAAGTAGAATAGCCAAGGACTTAAAGTAAAACAACATATTCTTGTGTGATTTTGTATTAAATAATGTTTGCCACCTGCTTATCCCTCTCTTGCTTAGAAATCCTGTGCTTTTGTTTAATTTCACAGCATTTAAATGGTATTGAACTGAAAGCCAGATTGTAAAACTGAAGTTACTGGCTGTACCTGACTGGATATTTCCTGCTGGGTTTACTTTCCCCTCCCTGTAACATTGTTATATTTTTCTGTGTTACCAAAGAGCTTATTTATGAAGTGAATTCTATCCCAGTACTTTGTTTAAGAGGAACGTTGCTTACAGTATTTCAAGTCTCAGGAAACCATGATTAATGAAAAGGTTGCTGTGGGCAGCTCACGCTCACATTGCTTGCTGCACTTGGAGTTAAATGAGCTTGTGATTTACTGTGTTAGTTACTATCATACAGCTGTGGAGCTGAGAGGAAAAGATACTTCAGATGTAAATCTTTAGAAGTGACTCTTTGGAGCAGTGGATAACTTGAACTGATAAGTCTCTTTTTTAACTGTTCTAGGTTATTTCTGTATTTAGAGACATTTTTGGCCAGGAGGCCAGTGTGTATACAGGAACCAGGGAATTTCACATCAATCCATATAATGTTCAGGTAAACTGTCGACAAGGGATTTTGTGGCAGGATAGGGAAGGAAACAACTTGCACAGCTAAACTCCCATTTGCCTCTGTCTGCCATCTCTTTTAGATTGGTTATTCAGTTCTTTCTCGTGGCAACTATATTCCTCATTCTGGCAGAACTCTCTCACTTCTGCATCATTCACTGCAGTCCCTGGAGTCCATAATGAAGTGTGTGCACATGAGCTGGATGGTGATCCTGGTGGGCCCAGCAGCTGTCGGCAAAACCAGTCTGGTGGAGCTGTTGGCCCATCTCACCGGCCATCGGCTGAAAATCATGGCCATGAACAGCGCTATGGATACAACTGAACTCCTGGGTGGATTTGAGCAGGTAAATGCTGTTTTGGTAATGTGGCAGTATTTCTCCTTCCCACCTAATATTGGCTAGTCTTCTGTAAGTTCAGTGTTTGTAAATGGAGCCCTGGTGCCACGGTCTTCTGTATGAACTGACTCCCTAATGGCCTGTTTGCAGGTTGATATCAACAGGCCATGGCAGCGCCTCTTGGAAAAGGTGGAGAGTGCCGTGAGCACACTTGTAAGAGACAGTCTTCTCCTGGCAGAACTTTGTGCAGATGATGCTGAACTTGTGCTGCGTGCTTGGAGCAATTTCATCCTGAATTACAAACCCAGATCTCTGGGGGAAGGAGGTGGAAGTGTTACAGCTGAATTAGTGAGCAAACTGGAGGGAATACTTGTACTTACCCAGCGACTAAACAACAAAATAAATTCTTACACAAAGGCAGGTATGTATGGTGGGCAATTGGAAGCACTGAAGTTCTCCTGTACTGAGCTATTCAACATATGATGCAATACAAGCTCTTACCTTGTATTCCTAAGAAAGAGAACTTGAATACACTATTCTTGCATTTGTACTTAGAAGCACTGATCAGCTGAGCTTCACAAATGTCAGCAGAATAATGCATGAGTTGGTTTTCCTTCTTTTTTTAAATCATTGTTTAAAATAAGGCATTTAAAACTCATCAAATTTCATCTGATGGGGGAGAAGGAATGAAGGAAAGTACCTGTTGAGGGAATTAAGTGTCCATCTGTTTTATATTTCTTTGTGCTTGCAAACCTTTTCTGTTCACATGGATTTTGCCCATGGGAGGCTACTTGAAGAGCTGGAGCCTCTGCTGTTATGTTCCCCTAAAAAGTAGGAAGCATAAATATATGTTTATTAACAAAATAACTACTATTTTTCTTGAATGGAACTGGAAGCTACTTCATTAATGTAAATCTTAGTGTAAGATGTATTTCCTTTCAGAGTTTGCTCACCTGGTAGAAGAGTTCCGGCGTTTGAAGCTGCAGCAGGCCCAGGCTGCTGACTGCAACAGCCATGGCACTTTTGAGTGGGTGGATGGGATGTTGGTTCAGGCCCTGCAATCTGGAGACTGGCTGTTAATGGACAATGTTAATTTCTGCAAGTAAGAGATTTTAATGGCCTTGTTTCAGTGAATCTTTTGACCTCCCCAACTGACTTTGCCTCTTACTGTGTGGTTCACAACTGAATATTTTGCATTTGATAATACACAGAAGCAATAACTTAGATTTTCTGGAAGAGTATCTTCCTTCTCAGACAGCTTAGCACTTGATAGTTTTCCTGTTACCTTATAAAGTAATTAACTGTTTGGCTTTTGCTTAAGATGGGTACCATTTTGATTTCAGATCAGAAAGGGATCAAATTGGTACCTTTTTATGACCACATGTATTTGTTTTGAATGTAGCCCTTCTGTGCTGGACCGCTTGAATGCTTTGCTTGAACCAGGAGGTGTTCTGACCATGAGTGAGAGAGGTGTCATAGATGGCACGATTCCTACAATAACTCCTCATCCAAACTTCAGGTACTTTGCATTTCTGCTTTTTTTCCTGGGTTTTTGGGTTTTTTTCCCCTTTATCAGATAGGTTTAGAATAAAAATGTCATCAGTGAGTCAGTCTTTTGATATTTTGAGTGCTGTTGAGTTTGCCATGTAGTGTGGTGACACTGTCTAGCAAGGAAGAAAAATGCTCTGTGGTGAGCATATAAAAGAGAGCTTAAGAGGCTTTGCTTTATATCGCTGTTGCAACACTATTACACAGGAAAATTCATAGCAGTGTGCCTCTGCCTTGATTTTGCATTTCTAATTTAGGATTTCAGCACTTCCATGTCTCACTGTAATGTAGTTAAAGGTACATGCATTGAGGATGGTGAAGTCTTCAGATATGCTGGTTATGAAAGCTGGTATATGGGCATATAATTTTCTTCCCAGCTTTTTTCATCACATCTATAAATTTGAATTTCCTGCAGCAACAGAATTAAAAAAAAAAAAAAACAACAAACCATATAGAGAGACATTCTATTCTCTCAGACCTGAAGCAGTCTCTGGGGAAGATGGGAGGAGAACATAAGAGGATTCTGTATAATTCCTACGTTTTATAAATCCCTGACAAGGATATTGGGACTGATACGCTCTGGTTCCTCTGAATTGGAAACATTTTCGACTTTTCAGAAACCTGTTTTCACTGCCTTGTATCTCAGAAGTACTTTTTCCTCCTTGCTTTTTAAGAGGTGTCTATTGATAGTATTAACTACTTGGATGTTGGATACTTTGGTTTTTAAATAGCACAGATTTATTTGAAGCTGTTGCTAAGACTTTTTTAAAAGTCTTTATAGCTCAGAGGCATAGTTTAACTTCTCTTTGTAAGTGGGCAAATGATAAAACAGACATAACTCAGATAATAATGAGTTAAAAGTCATGCAGAATATCTGTGTCTAATTGCAAAGTATAACTATTCATACAGATTTCTCATTTAAATTCAGTAGCTGTCTCTGGCTTTCTAGATATCATGTCCCCATTTTTATGAAGATGAATTTACTTTATGGAGAAGCAGATTTGGTAGTTCCAGAGTGATAGTTTAAGGACCTAAGTTACATCTTAAGAATTTAAGGCAGTTGAAATGGATGATTGTTGTAGGTCCCTTCCAACTTGAATTATTCTTTTCTAATATCTGACAGGCTCTTCCTTTCTATGGATCCAGTTCATGGGGAAATATCCAGAGCCATGCGGAACCGTGGGATTGAAATTTACATTCCTGGGGAGACTGATGGAAATGTATGGGACAGTCTGGATGTGAAGTTACTCCTGCATGGTGTGGGTTTAGTTGGAGATAGTGTCTGTGATGCACTTCTGGCTGTGCATTCAGAAACCAAGGCAGCAATAGCAGGTAAAAGAAGTCTGCTTGGGTTTTTTTTAGCAACATGGGCTCACTATGTATATATGGCTGAAGTCTTTAGTATTAAACCCTGGTTATTTTATTGTGTTACGTGCTGATATATGTAAGCACATAAAACTATTATCAGGTAGTTTTGGATTGTTTTTTTGCATTCCCAGGAAGTAGGCCCAAGTAATGAAAAAGTGGTAACTACAGTGCTTTGTTAAGGAGCCATCAGACACTGCCATGTGTCTGTTGTCCCTTGTTACTGGGAAGGCCATGTATTCTAAATGAAAATCAGCAAAATAGAGGGTTTGCACACGTTGTTCTTTGCAGCTGAGTTTCATTCATCTCAGCTATTCGATGTCTTTGAGCTGGTCATCTGTTATTTACAGTCTTGTCATTTAGTCTTATCAATCTTGGGAAGAATCCATTCAGCTTTCAGGACAGTAGGATATATTTGTTTTGTATCATGACACCTAAAGTGGTGTTTGTCAGATTAAAGGGCTGACAGTTGCTAAACATGCATGTGACTCTAATTGCTGTGTATCTTTCAGGTTCTGTGTCATCTTTGTCACCTTTGCTTCAGGCTGCTGTATTAATTGTGCAGCAAATGCAAAGAGGCCTTGGATTAGCAAAGTCTTTTTACAGAGCCTGTTGGGAAGTTTATGGCCGCTCACAACAACTGCAGATTAACCAAAAGGTAAGAGTCCTGTATTTGAAAGCTTTTCTTAGATCATCTAGATAAGTGAAAAATGTAACTTCATGAGGCTAGTGTTTGAGATCCTAAGTGCCTGAGCAAGAGACTGATGAAGTTGGTGCTCTTGGAGAGATGAACCAAACATTATCCTGTTTGGACTCCAAGGCTTGTAGTTTGTAACAGCTTCAGCTGAGACTTTGGGATATTCATAGTGATGCATCTGTAGCCTGTAACACTGTGCATACTGTCATCTGTAGACCCATTCACTTCCTGTTTGAAACTGTACAGTGTGTTATTTCACTTCTGGTAGGAATGTTTTGGTACTTTTGTTGGGTACGTTATATAGTGTTTGTAGAAGATTTGGTCTATAATAATTTCATAATAAATACATGTAATGAGAGAGTTTCCTGAGCTATTATGCTTGAATACACTACATGTTTGAATATGACTCTAAACTGCTTTTTGGTTGTTTGTTGTAGCTTGTGTTAGAATTGGTTACGAGGCATGCTTCCTCTCTGGCTTCCCCTGACACTTGGGGTGCATCCTTGCTAGCAGTGGGATTGTGGCCAGACTCCCTGCCCTCGGGTCTGTTTGCAGCTGAAGACTCTCTCCTTTCCACAGTCCGGAGTGATGGACAGGTCCTGATGTATTGTCTGCACAGACTAAACCTCAGAAACTGCAGGTAGGCAGGAAATATTTTTTTTTTGTCTAGTAAATAAGAAACAATATATGTGAACTCTTCATGGCATGTCATTGTTCATTGCAAAATTCTGTCTTCATCAAATTGTGCAGCTAGAGACTGTGACTGTCATACTGCTCTGTAACTGTGTTCCTGTTACCTTTCCATACAACCACTGCAAATGATAATTATTTACTGCTTTATTCTTAAGTCTTCAAAATACATTCAAAATACTTGACTCTTTAATCTTCAGTAAGTGCATTTGACTCATTTTGAGAGTTGTTAGGAGTATACATTTAGCAGAAAATGTGAATGCAAACACTGGGTTAAGTAGGTAATAAGAGCCCCAAAATGTCTTCCTTCAATTTCCTTCTAAGCTTTAAAAAACCTGAACATTGAACTAGTTTAAAGTATACTAATGATTCTCTGGATTTTCTGGTTTTATGTAATCAATTATTCATCAGTAATTTCAGGTCCCATAGTTTCAGGTAAAAACACAAATTTCCTTCTTCAGACAGAGCTGTCCGAAAGAAGCAGAGGCCCCTGTGCAGGGGGTATATGAAATAATTTTTTTAATGGTTTCTTATGCAATACAGCTGTTAATTTTTACAGCACTGGTGCAAAAGCTTCCTTTCTGCCTTCTTTGCTTAGTAACATACTCTGGACAGGTACTGTAGTTTGCTTCCAGTGAAAGAACAAGCTGTAGAAGTTGGTACTAAGATAAAAAGTTGAAATTGTAAACTCTTAGCAATGTGCTGTATTTGCTTTTTTTGTTTGGTTTTGTTGTTTATTTTTTAATCAATGACTCTGCCTTTCCTGTCTTTGCCTTTTTTAATTTAACTTCACATATCATTCTGGTGCACAAATCAATTAGAATTTCTCAGTGAAATTCTGTGCATGTTCTCTTGGGGAAGTGCATGAATTTTTGGCAACAGTGAGCTCCTAACAGTAGACACCCGCAACGGATTTGAAGTTGGAAACTGGTTTTAAAGCTAAATAATGGAGGAAGGATCATTGCATTGCTACACTGATGCCTAAAGATGGTTGCATAGCTTGACCTGCAAAATATATTCTTTCCTGGATCCGGCACTTCGAGCCCTTGATTGCTGGACTTCTTTGTGTTTCAGGACATTACCAGTGACTCTGCAAGATCTTAAGAAAGTTATGCAGTCCCCTAATCCCGAGAGTCTCAAGTTCAGTGCTGTTGAGAGAGATGCAAACTGGATGGACAAAATGGAAGTTCTCCAGGCTTCAGTGAAATTGTTCATAGAAAAGGCAACCAATCAAGATTGGAAATTAAGAGTTGAATGGCTTAACTCCTTAGCCAAAAATCTGCCACAGGTGCTTGGTATGTAATAATTGAACTTTGTTTTGTCTAAGGGCCGAGTTGTTAAGTTTTTGCAAATTGTAAGTCTTCTATGAAAACATTCAGACCATTCAAATTATCTGAGTTATGGAGACTCTCAACTATCCACACTAGTTCAAGGGCATGGATACTCCAGGGAGGGACAAAAACAGGTTGTGCATGTTAGGGAAATAAAGAGACTTTGGGTTAAACATTATCCTTTATTATTCAAACGTGTAACTTGTGCCACTTCTGAATTAGTTATTTTTGGATCAGTCTTAGTCTATGTAAGCAAATATGCCTCTTCATTATTTTTTTTTTAGTGATAGTGAAAGCAGTCAAATGCCTTCTGTGTATTTGGTGTTAAAATACAAGTGCTTAGAAAGCCAAGAAACTGCAGAACTGAGATTCTCTGAAGCAGTGTTGTCTGAACATCCAGGATAATAGCTGAGATGAACTATTCATTTAATTACAGTATTAATCACATCAGACTCATGGAGCATTTAGGCAGGCATTAGTCCAAGTAATTCACACGTTCAGCTTTCTGCTATGGGTCTGAAATCTCAGACTATGTTGTCCCTATATTAATGGGATTTCTTCTCCTTTATTTTGCTGTCTTTTCAGGCAGGTAGGTCTGTAAAGTAGAAAATACCTAAAAAGTTACTTTAATGACAAGTATGCNCCCCCGATATATTGAGAGGAAGATTCGAAGGTATAAACTCAAGGATTTTCACAAACCATATTTTTAGTAGCATACATGTGGTATCACCAGTTCAGCTAGAACTCCTTATTGGATTTATGTCTTCAGCCATGACATTCTGGTGCTTTTAGGTCCTTTTGAAACTAATACAAAATATGACCAACCAGCATATCCAGAGTGCATGCACAGATTTGATTCAGCCTGCTTGTGCTGGCTCAGTTGAAGCTATCTTTCTTGATTTTTACTAAATGCTCTTTTATGCCCATGTTCTCCCCTCTTCACCTGCAGATTCAGTGCGAATTCAACTGGAAGCAGGTGCTGTAGCCCTTGGTTGTTTTTATGCCAGTCCCCTCTCATCTGGAGTCAGTAACATGATCAAGTTGCTACAGCCAACTATGACAGGTACTTCTGAAAAAGATGGATGTAAGACATTGCTTCCTTTATTTGTTCTCTGAACACACTGCAACCCTTCTTAGGAAATGTATGTCGCAAAACAAAGGCTCCATTCTAAATACATGTTGCTTTTGTCATAAAAGAAAGTACAACGAAGAAATTAAAGCAAAAAAAGAAATAACAAATACAAATGTTCTTGCTGTCTAGAACAGCAAATATGGCAATTAAATGCATTCATGGTATTCAAGTTGGATATGAGTGCTCTGCCCATGAGTCCTGGCCATGTATTTGTGACTCAGATGTATTCCTAATGCTCAGAGTGATGTTCTGAAGAGTGATTCAAATATTCACTGCCTTTCTGACTTGATAGTTAAGGCACCCTGGTCTTTTTTCCCCAGGATTTGTTAGCCCATCTGAAACCCACGTTTTGGCCTATAATTTTCCCTTGGTGTTTTCTGGGGAGCACAGGCCTGTGACTTCATTTCCAAGCTTGTTAGGTGCATGAAAGCTGCCTACTGTGGCACTGGATCTTTTATGGATGGTCCTAGGTTTATTGCCTGGACTGTGAGCTGGACTTGAGTTTCCAGGCTGTGTTTGGGTGTTCTAACCACTGTTTAATTTATTATCACTGTTCTGTTTTACAGAACCTGCAGTCAGCTTTAATGCTTTTCTGTTTGGATATCTGAAGTGAGAGAGTTTGACTGCCTTCCTCCTAGGCTGCTTTTTTCTTTCCCTAATGTTCTTGCATAGGCATGGGGATCAAGAAAAGAACTGAGTAATGTTTCACTGCTGTCCTGTCTTGTCTGCCTTTCCAGATGAACATGTGATGCCTCTGGACCCAAGATGGAATATGCAGTTTTTGGAGATCATTAGAAATTCAGTGAACTTTGATACAGAAATGGAACACACAGACCAGCTTCTTACCCTTTTGAAGTCTGCAGCAAATTGGTGGGTTACAAAAAAACCCTTTAAAGAGTGCCCAATGCCTGTAATCAGTGCTGAGTAAACACTTGTGGTGTCTGCCAAGTGTATTTTTAGGTTTTGATAGATGTGATCTAAAATACCAGGCAGAGGTTTTGTACAGGTATTCTTTGCTTCTGTTTTCTGTAGATGCATACTAAACACAATCACTTAATAGAAGGAGCAGAGCTCCCAGCATTCCATACAGGCTGCAGTACTTCAAGGACAAGTCAGAATGTTGGGATAAAGCATTAAAGAGGCAGAAGCAGCAGTGTGAAATCTCTGACAAAACTAAAATAGTTGCCCTGCTTTTGCATTTGGACTGTTTTTCCTAACAAGATTAAAATACATAGATTCTGAACTTAAAGTGTAAGGAAGCAGCTGCTCACATATCCCACAGGCTGTGGTGTTGCACCTGTTAAGTAGCTCACTGTTTTTTCCTTCTTGATGAAGTCAGGAATCTGCTCCTTCTGAAGCTTGCTTCTACAGAAACCGTATCCAAGCTATTAGTTGTGTTGCACCTGCTGGTTCTGCCGTAATATAGTGGATATATTATGTCACTTGGTAGTTCAAACATCACGTTGTAGTTCACCATTCTCATAAGGCCAAGGATTTAAAACAGTACTGGATTGGTAACAACTTTATTTTTACTTCAGGGCAGTGTTATTTCTTGACCGAGAAAAAAGAAGTTACATTGAGAAGAGTTTGATTGCCAGCAAGAAGCCAAGAAACAGTGTCTTAAGAATGTCTCTAGATTTCCACAAAAGTGGGTTGATTTTTGCTGTTCCTTTTGGTTCTGTAGTCAATTTGAAATATGGTTAATTTGCATTATTATGAAATGTGTACTTCAAACATGGTGTGCAAAGAAAGAATATGTGAATGTAAAGCAGTCAAATGAGGACTAGTGTGGTATCTAACACATTCTTTTTAAATTAGATATACCCTAGGCTACACTATTTATGTCCTGCCTCTATGAGGTAATGAGTGAATATGATTTCTCTCTTAATTAACCAAACTTTAGGATAACAGTGGAGAGAAATTGGAATAGCATTCTGTCTTTAGCTAATAAGAATAACCAAGTTTTTCAGATTATGTAAGTAGGAAGTTTTACTTCTAAAACCAAGGGTAAAATTTAGTGATGAGGTTAGTGTGCTGCATAGAAGCAATTGATCAAGGAATCCATCATTACGGGTTTTTTTTAATACATGTATAAAATGCGTAGAGATAATAGAATTGTGCAAATAATGACTACTTTTATTGCTTAATTTCTTGGATCTTTTCAAGTTGTGTTTTTGTTCTCAGTCATAGAGAAGGTTTAGTGATCACAAGTTGACCCTTATGTGTCATGTGATGTGGCTGGAATATTCAGTCCCTGCCTTTCTTTCCCTCTTCCCAAACCTCAGATCCAGGAAGTTACAACTGTCTTCCTCATGGAATCGTGGTCAACCTTGCTGCTTTCTTTGAACTTTGGGATGCATTTGCACTTCACTGGGTGAAGTCTACTCAGGTGGCCTTAAGTGACGATGATATGCATGATGTGAGTAGACTTTCCATGGTACATTTAGGGAAGTTAAGTGAAATGAGATTGTATGCAGAAAACTATTTTTAGTTTCAGGGACCATGAAATGAACTGCAGTCCTTCTGTTTGTGTTTAGACTAGCAGTAGGCAAATGATCATGTTTGTTTCAGTAGCTGTATTTGTGCCCTCTAGTACCTGCTTAGGATGGCATGAACTCTGCTGTAGAAGTGGCTGTTTCTCTCTGCTGATGATAAAGGAAGTATCCATATCTATCTGCCATAAGAATATCTGAACCTGGACAGCTGACATGCAGGCCACAGTGGTGGTTCACTTCTCCCTCTCCCTTTTCAGACCATGAGTATAATTTTGCTGAAATACTCACATTGTAGACTTGGTGCAGGGATTGGTTGTTTTTGGCTGGTGTAGTTCCACCTGCCGGTGCGGTATTTTTAGAGAACCTGCAGCTGAGTCCTAGTTGTGTAGCACTAAATACAAAGCACTGTGGGACTCTGAAGTTAATACATGGTGGTGGTTTTGCTTTTTCTCTTGCTTGAAGTAGGGAGTGTTGTGTAACCTGCAGCAGTGGTAACACTGTAACCTCCTTGGCTTGTTGTTAGATTTTGCACTGCTCACTGTGGCGGGACCGGCTCTGGGCAGTTTCTGACACTGTCACAGTGGATTCACCAGGGTTGTCACTTCTGGCTCTGCACTGGCACTGGGTTATGAAACACCTAATTGACAGAATTCCTCAGATGCTTATTGGATCAGACCAGAACAAGTGAGTGGCTTGGTTTGGCGGCTTTTGATTTGTTTCTGTTACATGGCTGTATAAATTACTCTTTTCTTTAGTGTTATAGCTAATTAGCATTGTTTAGATTAATGGCCCAAGTCATGTTCCATTAGTGATGCAGATAAGAATGTATCAAGTAGCTGTTCATTTTTAAAATTCGTGTTTCCTAGCACTGTGCTTCTGTGTGCTCAAATGATCATGTAGAATTTTTACCCCCTTAGGGAAAGGATGAGAGAGAGACTTTCCTATGCATCCTTTTGCCTTGTTTCTCAAACTTCCTGTTAACTGTGTGGGCTTTTTTTCCCCTCTATCCCTCCCTTTTTTTTTTCCCTCTACAAGGATTTCCAGGGAAATTCAGTCTGTTTCACAGCAGATTCAGAGCTGCTTGGTCAATCCTGCTGGTGTTTCAGCCAATATGAAGATACTACAGAAGTCTCTAGGAAGACCCCTTCCTTTTAAGGTATCAGTACTCTGTTCGCAAAAGATTTGTACTTCCAGCCAATGTCCAGACCGGCTTTAATGTATTTACAGCACTTGCTTTCCAGGACAGCAAAAACACATTTCTTTTGTGTTTATTAGATTGATTTAAAAGAAAGTTTCAGCATATGTTAATGTACATATCTTTTGAGAAATATATCAGTTATCTAGATAGCATTTCTACTATTAATTACGCTCTGTATGGAAAATACTTATTTAATAAAGAGGGATGCCTTTGCATAAAAATATTACTCTGTGCTCTGTTTTGGAGACTTGTGAATATCAGTATGCCACTTGCTTATTTAGTGAACATAGGTGTATTTAGAACAGCCTGTGCACTTCCTTTTATACAGCATGGGGTGGGGCTGCCTTATGACTTCCCAAAACAAGACCTCTTAACTTTGATGGTTTTGGAGTTTTTTCTTTAAATATTTCAGAATTTGTTGTAATTCAATTTTTAAAAACAATCTTTCAGTAAATTTTCTAAAGAATACAAGCCCCTGTTTAAGAGAAGTACACAAGTGGTGATGTGCACTCATGTTGGTGACTAGTAGTTAGACCAAGGTTTTTATGACCTTATCTCTCAAGGATACTTAGCTATCAAAAAATGCACATGGTTACTTAGTGAGACTCTGAAGAACATTCAGTGCTTAGTAAGAATTTGGAGAGATCCAAATGTATTTTAGCATCCAAATGTATCTAATGTATCTAAGCATCCAAATGTATTTAAATTGCAGGTGTAAACTGCAATTTCTTGTGACAGTAGCTCCAGTGGTTTTTTTTTTATTATTTTGTGTATTTATTGCCCTTGATTTAGGTAAGTTGCCATGTTGAAGTATTATTTGTCTGCATAATCTATGTAGTTTCTTTATGAAGAGAAAAAACCCTGACTTGACAAAGGAGGAATTGTGGCCACCTGTTTGAATTTCTGTCTTCCTGCTGTATTGAGTAGGGCTACTAAAAGATTATTGTTAAGCTGTTTTTGCAGGCTGGTTTATATGTACTTGTACTTTAGTTGTGTGCACGTGAATTCGAAATCTTAGTTTTGACTGCAGTCACAAATCTTGTTTGTGGTTTTGTTGGCGCTGCTGAAACAAACTCCTTTTCACGTTTCCAGGATAAACTGGGCATGGAATGTTTTTCTCAGTTAAAAGCTCTCAGCAAAGCACTGAACATCTTGGAGCTAAGATTGGCCTGTGGAGAAAGTAGATGGCAGGAAAAAATGTGCTGTGTGAAAATTGCTGCCACAGGAGTGAAGATGAAGAAAGCATTGCTGCAAGCTGATGGCCTGATAATAAGAGCCAATCATTTAGAAGATGTTAACCTGGGTAGGTAACACTTGTGAAGAGCCCAGCAGGATGGTTTCTGTCATCTCCATTCTTGCATACACAGATGGAAAGGATGTTAAATGTTCCCTAACAAGAAACACAGCACATGCATTTATGTGCCTCTTACATTCTGTCAAACAGGTCAACTACAGATATTTCTGAAAGCTCTGCATTCACAACTGAAAGCAGAAGGAGTCACATACAGTTATTCAGAAGAAAGGCTTCCTGAAGACACCATCTCCAGCCAGTTAGACCCTGCCTTGCTAAACCAGCTCTGCAGTCAGATTCAGCTGTGGCCTGCAATGGAATACATAGGAGTGCTCTGGCAGTACAAACTGACAGCAGATTACGTGGCCAAGGCTTGTGCAAGAAGGTAAGAAGAAGGCTGGAGAAAGAAATCCTATATTCCTTTCATGCGATTCAGAATCCCTAGCTAGAAGCTGTAACTTTGGTGCTTTACATCTGCATATACATGTGTGTATGTATTTGTAATTTGCATACACCTGTGTGTATGTGCATATATACCTATGCAGCACACAAATGTATGTATATTAGGAATCAGCAGAAGATGTTTATCAGATTACTGGGGGCTACTGCAGAAAAACTGAATTAGACCTGGAGATGGAAAAAGGAGACCAGCATGCATGCTTCCTTTTGTGTAAACTATACACATATAGAATCATAGTTTAAATTAACATAACTAATTTAAGAAGTGTTAGTGTTGTTTTAAGGGGTCAAGTGTATTTATTTTTAGGCTGGTTTACCATTCCTTAAAAGAAAGCTATTCATTAATGGGTTTCAGTTAAAGTAATTTTTTGTGTAATGAGACTCTTAGAATCACAGCTCTTGAATTCAGCAAAATTCTGATTTTTCACAAGAGCTATAAAGCTAGAAAACTGTTTGTCCCCAAATGTTTTGTATGTTTTGCTCAACATGGAGCTTATAGCTACAGGAGATTCCACTTTTTCCCCTTTTTCTTGTGTTTAGATTTTGTGAACTTTGAAGGATTCAAGTGTTTTGAATATTAGTTGAGTGCTTGTTCTTCTCCAACATTTGAAACGCTGTCATTTTAACCTTTCAGTGACTTTGCTTGCCATTCTCAATTTGTTTTACTATCCAGTTGATTGATTTCATGTGCCCTGCTTAAGCATTACTAAGGTTGTATTTTTTTTACCTGCTACAGGAAGAACTGCAGTCAAGAATCAAGCTTGTGTTCAGATCTAGCTCAGTTTATAGCTTTTTCTCTGAAGTTGACACCAGCTGCTTCTCACCAGCTCTCTGGACTGTGGCACTTGTTACACCTTAATGAAGTAAGAATAAGTTTTATTTTAATTTAATTAAATCAGATCTTTAGTTTAATCAATCTTGCAGAAGTTTTCAAAGGTTCTTCAAAATATTTATATCACTAAGATTTCTGACATGCAGTTTTTCTACCTCTGCCTGACAAAAACTGTTCCTTCTTTTAACAAGAAAGGTTATTAACTGCGAGCCTTGAGGAAATGTAATTAAAACACAACGTTGAAAGATAAAATACAACAGAGTCTTAAATAACATAATTCTGTATTATTTAGTTTGGTAGTATTGTTCCGTACATGCATCTGTGACCTAATGGAAAATGGGCAGTTGTT
Source organism: Aleadryas rufinucha (assembly GCA_013397815.1). Classification (NCBI taxonomy): domain Eukaryota; kingdom Metazoa; phylum Chordata; class Aves; order Passeriformes; genus Aleadryas; species Aleadryas rufinucha. The sequence continues at coordinate 24,897 of VZTH01017016.1, read as the reverse complement.
TGGATGGCAGGTGCCAGCCTTGCCTGTATCTGCGTATTCAAAGTAATTTTACGCTGAAAAAGGCTTTCTTCAGTTCCCATGCCTCTAAAATTTTTTAGATCTGTTGCAAATCAAACAGACTGATAAAGCTACTCAATGCATTTTCTGTAGAACATTTAATAGCTCTGGTTAATATTTATGATACAGTGGTTGTGTTCCCACAAGGCATGGTAAAACAAAAGTTCACTTTAAATGCTTCAGAGCAGAGTTTTGGATGGCTTTAGCCGTTTCATGCCTCTGCATCCTCATGTATTGTAACAAAAAGTTGCACAGTCATAGACTAGGGGCTGTATTCTAACAACTTGCTCTGTAAACATGCTGCGTATTTCACAGATGGGAGATAATGCTGACCTCAGGAAGTGTACTCTTTGTTGAGGAGATGCAAGGAAATACTATGTGAATTTGAAAGGATCTTGGAGAGTATCTTGTACTATCCCTACTGAAAAACAGAATCATACTTTCTTTGTACATGTGTGTGCTTAATTCTCTTTTGCTCCCTGTACATTATTCTCACCTCTAGGTTTTTGTTTCTCCTTAGATATCCCCTGAAGAAATGTCTCTTCTGTCATCTCAGCTAGTTAATGCTGTGTTAGCATCCTTTTGGAGCAGTACTTTCACTATGGACCCAGACTACTGGTTGACTTGGAGGCCACTGCCTGCAACAGAGGAAAACAGCTTCTCTAAGTCCCATGTGAACCGTTCTATGAAGGTTTGTCTCTTCTGACTTAATCGAATTCTAGGCTGAATGCTCTTGTTGACTAATTCAGCAGTTTTCTAAAGCAATATTGTAAGTTCTAGCATAGTGAGTGCAAGTTGCATCTGAATAATCTAACTCTTAATCTCTTAATTTAGGGCCCAGGCATTCTGACCCGAGGTGTTTTCTCAAAGTGCTTCTTTGAAATTCTAACTAGCAGCAGCAAGACAAGCCAGTGGGATGTGAGTGGGCTTCCTGTCCTCTCATCATCCCATGTGACGCTGGGAGAATGGATAGAGAGAGCACAGCAGCTTCACAAAGTCAGCACAGTGCTGTGGACCAACCTGGCTGTCTCTTCAATAGCAGATTTTAGGTATTAAGACCTCTCTTCCACATATATGTTGCTTAAATCAAGCACGTTGCAGAAGTTTGCTTACTGTGTGTAAACTTTCTCTCATTCCTTTTCCTCCAGACACACGGATGCTAGACTACAAGGAATAATCCTAAGCAGACAGCTCTCTGCCCTGGTAGATCTGGTTCCAGTGGATCTTCAAGAAGAATTTTTGGTGTGCTGTGAGAAGCTCTACCGCAGGGATCCTGTTGCATACAAGTACCTTCTCAAGATACTTGGAAGCATCACTGATCAGGAGTTACTTCCTAAAGAATTCCTGTTTCTTCTGCTCACTTGCTTGCATCAGTTCTGTGGGGAAGAGCTTCAGGAGTTACCAGAGACAGCTTGGCGAGGAAGCCTCTGGGTGAGCATTGGCTTGATGCAGATCCAGATGTGGCTTCCACAGACCAGGTTTGATCCAGCTGTTAAAAGAGAATACAAACTCAAGTACTCAAAAGAAGAGGTGAGTATGAAGCCAAGTTGGCTTTTATCTTTATTATGTATAAAATCAACACAGAGGAGTTTGGCTTGGGGGTCCTTGGGCAAATATTTTGTCATGATTTTTAAGCTATACAGTTAGAACTTCTTTTAATGTCCAAGAAGTTGATGTACCTACTTGGTTACTAAAATCAGAACTGCTGTGAATGGTTTATTTTTTCCTTTTTAGTTATACCAGCTGGAGTGTGAATGGAAAACACATGATTTTTCATCCCAACTGCATACAGGAAAAAGTATTGAAGATGAAACAGTCAGCAACTGTATTCATCCCCATATCAGGTAACACCCAGGCCCTGAAGCCATCTCTTTTAGATTGGACATGTCATCTTTGTGTGCTTAGGCTCCAAAGCTTTTCTCCAAAGCTTCACAATTTTTCTCTCTTTCTGTAGAAACAAGAGTTGCTGGTTTTAAAGTATCAATTTACATATTGAGGTGGTAGAGAAAATTCAGAAGCGGTGCTCTTTACTTGCAGTAAGGAATTGTCTGTACACTTTGTACTGCTGTAAATAGAGCAATTAAAGCAGTGGCCGTTCTATACTGATAAAGCTAAACCATGCCCAGAAGTAAAAATAATGCCATTCATTTAAATTACAGTACTTCTGTTAAAATGTGACAATGTTATCAGTCAGTTGAAATGAGATGAATTGTTTATCATTGTAGTTCCTCAAGGCCATTATACGTGCCAGTGCTATTTTGCAAAATTCTTCAGTTGGTATTACTGGGGAGAAATCTCCATATGTGTATTTTAGCAATAGCCTTTGCCTATGTTGTTGTGGATGAATTAAATTTCTTACCACATAGAGTACACTGTTGATATTCAGAATCTGTAGCCACTGTTATTTTGTTTGGGGCTTTTTGTGGTTCTTTTTTATCTGAGGAACTTGAGGAGGAGATTTTAAGCAAAGAGAGCTTTCTCCTTTGTGCAGCTTTCCAGGTGTGTTCCTTGTACATGGAGATAAAAACTATCTATTATTCATGATTTTCCACTTTTAATAGGAATTTTTGATTTCATTATTACACACGTAGAGGATCTGCTAGTTCCATGCTACTGCGTAAAGAGAGTGATAATCACTGAAAGCAGATTCTGAATGGCTGAATTTTACCAATTGCATTACTTTTTTCTTAATGCTCACAGAACTGTCAGGTAGCAAGAAAAAATTAATTGAAGTTTGTTGAAGTGGCAGGGAGAGAAGAAATCTACACCTGTGTGCTATACGGCTGTCCCTTGTTTTTTCCTTATTTGCTGTTTCACACAAACTAGCAGAGTATTTCTGATTAATCTTCCTCTGTAGCTAACTGTTACGTTAGAGCTATTCAAACAAGTTTGTATGAACCATATTTCTGTGTCTAAACTGGTCAATGTTATTTCTTAACAGACTGTTGCATGGAAGAATGCAGAGGTTGAAGGAGCAAATAAGCAGTCTTTCTAGAAGGAAGGCCTTCAGGCCCCCAGCTCCACTGTATGATTGCTTATACCAGGAGGCTCACCAGTACATCAACAGCATAGCACGGGTTTCCTCAGTCCAAGACCTTCTAGCCCGCCTTCTGCAGTTCCTCCGTGGAGAGAGACCCAAGTCACTGCAGGCTGTACAGAACCTGTTAAATGAAGAAGCGTCGTGGCAGCAATCACACCATCAGTTTAGAAAACACCTGGCAGAGGAGTATGCTGCCTTCCCTGATGCCATCATTCCGCTCCAAGCTGCCATCGTGCAGCTGCAGCATGGCATGCGGTTAGTGGCTTCTGAAGCGTGTGCGATGCTGCAGAGCTCTGTGTGCCCAGCTGATCTCACCAACCTCCTCACTTCTTTGTTGGCATTTCCTTCTGTTGGCCGTGCCTTTCCCACTTACTTTGCTCGGGCAGAAATTTTATGCTCGGTGAATTCAGTTGGGGTACTTAATGGGCTTAAAAAGTTCTCTCTGAAGCACTCTGAAGGAGGATCTGAGGGAGCTGAGCAGCCTTGCCTGACTCTGGAACAGCTCCTGGTGAACGCTTTGTTGCACCTTCGATGCCACATACTGTCCAGAGGAGAAATGGACCAGAAATCTCTGCAACTCTTCAGGCATCTGTGTCAGGTAAGCTCTGGATGCCCATAACTGGGATTCTTGCACTGAACTTGTCCCCTGTGGAAGACATGGATCTCTTAAAACAGGTCTAGAGGAGGGCCACATAAATCAGAGGGCTGGAATACTTCTCTTGTGAAGAAAGGCTGACAGAGCTGGTTGGGGTTGTTCAGCTGGGGGAAAAGATGTCTCTGAGGAGACCTTGTTGTGGCTTTTCAGTATATAAAAGGCGTTTATAAAAAGGATGGAAGGAGACATTTTACCAAGGCTCATAGGACAAGGCAAACAGTTTTAAACTGAAAGAGGGTAAATCTAGATTGGCTATGAAAATAATTACTTTAGAATGTGGTTGATGAGACACAGGAACAGGTTGTCCAGAGAAGTTGTGGATGCTGCAACCCTGAAGGTGTTTGAGAGTGATTGGATGGGGCTTTGAGTAACCTGGTCTACTGGAAGATGTCCCTGCCCATGGCAGAGGGGCTGGATTAGATGATATTTAGAGGTCCTTATCTTGATAATCATTAGCATGATTCTTGAAAATTTTCTAATTTTTTCCCAATTAATTGTAAAAGATAATCTAAAATACTGGATTAACTTGTTTGGGTTCATCAAGGCATAAAATGATAGCCTGTAATGATTACCAAAGATTTTATTTATATAAGAAAAACCCCGAACAACAAAACCCAAAAGTGGGCACACAAAAAAAAAATCAAAAAACATCCCAAAGCAAACTTTGTAGAAAGTTACTTTACAAAATGTTTAAGAAAGGAGACTAGAACTTGGTCAAGTACGCTGTTGCTTATTGTTGTCTTTGCATTTACCTCATTAGCTGGTTAAGATGGCAATTCACAAATGTTAGATGGCTTTGATTTCTACTGTTGTAGGCCATAGAGGAGGGAAGAGCCAAGCAAAATAGATGCTGCCCCATTGATGGAATAGGAGATGATTTTAAGTGTTAACTTGAGTAGAAGCATCCTGCTCTGTGTTTCCTTAGGCAATTGTAAATGAATGGGATGAACAGGAGCGCCGTGCCCAAGAGCAGGAGGCACTGGAACGCAGCCTGTACAGATACAGAAGTAAAAGTCACGGGAAAGGACGGAGTGAGGAGGAAGAGGAAGAAGAAGAATTTAGGAGGAGATTTCCTTTTCATGAAAAGGTAGTAAGTGTGACTTTGTAAAGAAACACAAAAACTGCATCTGAAGTTCCTCCTGAAAATACATGCGATAAATGACATGAGCAATGAAGCAGTTTTTCCTTCATCCAAAAGCCAGATGGGGGTAGATTTTGACAGGTATTAAGTTATGCACTTGTGGTTTATTTTATCTTCTGATTGAAAAAAGTTTTTGAGATTAATTTCCAGGCTTGAACTGTACTGTGGTTTGGGTGAATAATCCCAAGTTACATAACTGAATGATGATGTAGTTACTTGTAAAAATCAGGAATTTTATTAATTTAGCAAGTAAGGTCATCTGAAGCTCTACTACCTGTAGAGAAGGCTGATCTCCTTGATTGAATAAAGCAGTTGGGAAAGAACAGTTCAGGTCCTTAAGTGACCACACAGTGTTGAAGTGGTTTATCAGCAGACACAGCTGCTGCTGCTTTTTCTGAAAAGGGGTTTATTTGGCAGCAGCTCGGGGAGCACTGTACATACTGCACTCTTGCCTGCTGTAGTTACGCCCTGAAATGTTCTGTACACGTGTGTTCTATTTCATACTGGCAGTCTGCCTGTATGGTACCAGCTGCAAATCATTAGCATGTCATTGCAGTGCCAAAAAAAACTGAAAGAGGAGATAGGGAGAGGAGGCATTAAAGGAAGAAATTAAAATTTACTTTTGATTATCATGTAATTTGCAGGACTTTGAAGATATCACAGCTCAGCCAAGCCTAGAAGAAAAAATGGAAACTGAAGATCCAGTGGAAGACCAGCTGGAAGTTGACAGAGCCCTTTTGTCCAAGAGCTCTATGCAAACAGTAATGAAGGTTCATCAACAGTTGTGCTTAAACTTTGCTCGATCCCTGTGGTATCAACAGAGTCTGCCTTCTCATCAAGCCAAGCATTATTTCAGTACATTTATTTCATGCTATCAGACTGGTGCATGCCTGGTGTCACAATTCTATCCTTTACTTGGTAAGACTGCTAGCAGTATTTCAAATATGCAGGTTTAGATTTGTGATGATTTGTCTCAAAATAATTGCATTGCAGGCCATGTTTTACAGTGAAAATGCACAAACCTGAATTTTCTTTTTCCAAAGAATTTGCCCCATGTTCAGAATTGTCTTGTGAAATGCTTTGATTTTTATTCTTCTATGCATTTTTTTAATTCCATTTGGTAATACAGAAGACCAACACAATTTAAAAATGTATTGAATACCAAGTGAAATTTTGATCACATGGATCTACATAGTCCTGTAGAAGATAAAGCACTTGAAGAAATTTCTCAGAAGTAAATTTTGCAGTGAAGTTCATAAAATAATTGGCTTAAATTTAGCTTATGTATATAGTTAAAAAGAAAAAAGTTATCGGGGGTGGGGGGAGGGTTTCCACCCTGAATTTTGGAAAACTTGATGTGTCAGTTGTTTTAATAATCTGTGAGAACTCAGAATCATCACTTTTCAAAGCAGAGCTATATATTTCGGTTCTGATCTAATGAATGCATGTGTGCCATTAAAATGAAGCAGATAAGGGTTGCTATTTCTGCAGTGCCTTACATTTGTGTTTGCACCTGAGATGTAATGTATGTGGGAGTTTTTTGTGTGTTGGATTACTTTTCCACAGAGCCTTGCTACTAGTTTTAGAGTAATATCTCTTGATGTGAATTTACATACAGAGGAGCTGTGTTCTTCCGACAGACAGTATCACAACCCACATTTAGGATGCTGGTTGTACTTTTACAGAAAAATTTGATAAAATAGAGAATGTAAACTCTAAGTATGTCTTGTGTTCTATACTCCATCTCATTGTTCCATTGTATCAATGGTATAGTATTATATCCTTATAAAAGATAACATGCTAAGGCTTGGGATACAGGGAGAAAAAAAAAGCTCCAAATTTATCTATTCAACTGAAGTAAGAATAGCATGTCTGATGTCTTCCTTACTTGCTTCCTAGGTGCTGAAATGAACGATAGTCTTTTGGGAAGCCAACTTCTGCTTAGCACTCTTCTTCACAATACCTTTTTTGAGGAAGTAACTTCAGATCTTTTGCTGCAGCAAGATGGCCCATATGACTTCTACCAGCATCCCAATATTCAGCAAGTCCGACAGTGCCAACCTGTGCTTGATAATTTTGCTAAAGAAATAAATGGGTTACTGCAGGAATGGCCAGAGCATCCTGTACTTGTGCAGGTAAAAACACATTAACAAATGTTTGGGGGAAACTGGAGCATTTTAGGATTGCATTTATGTGTAAATATGTGTATCGCTATGCATAGACGTGCATACACATTCATATGCTTGCCTAGATGTTGTCTGTATTACTTATGCAGATGTTTTGAAGTCATACCTATTTATTCATAAGAGGTATAGGTATTATTAGCTGTTCTGTTTTAGTTATGAAATGTTAAGTGGCATTCTGCCAACCTTGAACATAGAACTTCAAGCAATCTTCAGTCTGCCATAGCTCAAAGATCCCTGAGGTCTTGCTGTTTCTACTCCTGTTTTTTTCCAAAATTCTTTTTTTCATAATACTTTAGAATAATTATTTTTAGTCCCTCTTTATGGCATCTATGTGGTCCTCAGGTTACATTTCTTAGAGTAATGTAGAAACTCAGGTTGTATAGGAACTCTTTGTATTAGGTCATTTGTGCTCCCTTCCCTGAGTGCATTGGCCTTACTGAACTCGTAGTGAGCTTATACTAAATTGAGAAAGCAGTTTAAAAAAGTAAAAAAAAAAAAAAAAAAAAAAAAAAAGAATTCTTATCTCTTGCAGGGGATGGTTATGCTAGTAGCAATTAACTTAATTTTATGGGTTCTTCTGTTGAAAGTGCATTTACAATGGGCTGAATGCTTTTGTTTTTATTCTGCAGCTGTTAGTTGTGATGGACAGAATCCGGAGTTTTCCACTTTCTAGTCCTCTGTCAAAGTTTCTGAATGGCTTGGAAATTCTTCTTGCAAAGGCACAGGTAAGAAAAAGGCTAAGAAAAAGTTTTGTTTTCTCTTTTATGCTTCCTTACCTATAGTTGGTACCATGTTACAAACACAGTACATGAAAGCTGTCTGCTTGACAGGATTTGGGGAAGTGAACTTGCTGAAAGTTTCAAGAGCAAGAACGCAGTAATCCAGAGTAATGCAATGAGTCTTGCCAGGCAGTGACTAACTTCTGGCTTTGTGTAAAGGGGAACTTTTCTTTTCCAGGACTGGGAGGAAAACGCTAGTCGAGCCTTGTCCTTGCGGAAGCATCTTGATCTGGTCACACAACTGATTATTCAGTGGCGTAAATTGGAGTTGAAGTAAGAACTGTCCTTCCATGCTGCTTTTCCTTTGATACTGTAAGCTTTTCATCTCCACACAGAGGCACATTCCAATACAGAATTGCCTTAATCATGGAACATGCTTCTGTGTGTCTGCCATAGTGAAAATGTGGGGGGAAAAGAAATCACCAACGAGGATCTGTAGTGCCTCAGAATGAGCATGTCCACACCTTGGTGACCCTACATATTTGCCTCAGGAGAAGTAGAAGCAGTATTTTCCATATGCTCTCCTGTTTTCATCCTAGGGTTTCCTGACCCTGCAGGGTTTTTTCTGTTTAAGAAGCATCATTAAATTGTCCTTAAAAATCATTGTCTGGTCTCGTGTTTAAGACCATGTAAAATTTTTATAGCCACAGTGTGTCCCAGTCAGGAATTCTACAAGTCCACCTCAGTTTCTGAGAAAAGAAACTTTTGAATCTGCCTCTGATGGGTTTTGCTTTACCATCCCTTCTTTTCTTCTCACATATTTAATAATGTTGCCAAAACAATGATCTTCAGGAGTTGATTGTATATATGCTTATATGTATGTATGTATGTAATGTATGTATATAAGCTTATGTGCAGATTCTTTCATCCTGTTAAATTTTCCATTAGTTTAATAGAAACAGAAAACAAATTTTTGTTGTTTTGAACCCAAACTACCCCTGATATTTTTGATTTATCTCTCCTCTTTCTTATTGTTTCTAGTTGCTGGTCAGTAAGTTTGGACAATATTATGAAGCAGCATGTGGAGAAATCCACAAAGCACTGGTTCTCAATCTATCAGATGATTGAGAAGTATGTTCAAGAACAGACAGAGGCAAACACAGAAGGTAAGTGCTGGCCTTAAAATTAATGTGTAATGCAGTTCTAGTAATTACTAAGGATATATGATTAAGGTCCTAAATGCCAGAATTTGACAGTGCACATTCAGGTATAGTTCTTTGCCCTACGGTAAATTCCATGACTGTGGGGTCTTCCATATGGAGTGAACTTGGTATGTATTTCTGAAACCATAGGGCCAGTGTTGCGATGTAAAGAAAAGATGTCTGTAAGAAGCATCTAAAAGAAAGTAGAATTGTGATAGCTGTACGTCATCCTGCACATACAAACATTTCAAACAGATTTGGAGGGTAGGAGGCCTCCATCTGCAACTGGAAAAGGCACCTGGGTTTTTTTAGCTGCAGAAAACATAATTCGTATCCCAGCTGAACTGCTTTTAATATTCTGTATAAAGCCTAAAGAATTCTTAGAGTAAGTAGGTTTTGGTACGTACTGTTCTTAGCAAATCTGTCCGCGCGTGTTCATGTTACATAAAATAGGGGAATGAGGGGCAGTATCTTGCCTCCCCCAAATCTAATGGAATTGTAAAGATGAAAGCAGTACCCTCTGGCTTGAGGCCGAATTTCCAATCTCATGACTACTTAATGCACTTGATGAGCTTCAGATCCTTAGCTTATATTACATCTCTAAGAGGACAACATGTCTTCTTCCATAGATAATACTCCAAAGACACTGTATTCTCTACCAGATTCTTCTGATCTATTTCTGTCCTTATGACTTTGAGGAGTTAAGAAACTAGTGGAGACTAATTTGTAGTAGGGCTCATCATGACTGAAGAAGTCATTCATTTATTCGTAGAGAATAGCAAGTATTCTGTAAATACTCAGTGGACTCTGAAATTGGATATATAACTGGCCTTCTCAGTCAATATCTTAATGCTGCTTCTTGTTCCCTGTCCTTTATTCCAGTGCAGCATTTGTTGGTTTTACTTATTATTAAATCAGAATTCTTCCCCTCTTTGCCCCTTTCCTGTTCTGTTTTGACCTCTTCCTAATCAAGATTCAATATTTAGTTGAAAGCTTAGAAAGAGCAGACAATTTTCACGTAGATCTTCTGGGGTTTCTTTGTTTTCTCTCACTTTCTTTCTAAATTTCTGGTGCAATGTTCAGGAGCTGAGCAAATGGATCTGAAAACGCTGGTCAGCACCTTACAGGCTTTCATTGAAGGCTCTACTCTGGGAGAGTTTCACGCACGGCTCCGAGCACTATTGGTTTTCCACTGCCATGTCTTGCTGATGCCTCAAGTAGCTGAAAAGGGTAAGTTGTTTGCATTATCTGTGTTGAATTACCTGTTCAGCAATCTGGCCATCAAGTGTTCCAGACTTTCCAAACAGGTCACTAAGATCATAAATAGAATACAAGCTAACGGTGCGGTTTTACTGTTTTCCTGTTGGTCAATTTACCCCGTCTTTTGGTGTTGCTAAGCTTCCAGAAAGAACCAGGGTGCATTTGTTGTAATGGTACTGAAGAATATCCTCTTGTAAAAGAAGGATGATAATGATGATGATGATGATGATGATGATGATGATGATGATTATTATTATTATTATTATTGTTATTATCTGTCCCTTCTCCCTTCTAGATGTTCTGTGCAGCATCCTGTGGAATCTATACAACTACTATAAGCAGTTTTCAGAGTGCATTGAGGCCAAAATCACTGGACTTCGTCAACCCATAGAAAAGGAGCTTAAGGTAAAAGGAAACTTGGCTCAGACAATGTCTCGGTCTAATCAAAGGAGCACTGGAGCAGATACGATTTGAATTTGTCTATAATAGCTCTGTTGACCACTGAAATCCCTACTAAACTTCACATTTTCTTTGGCAAGAATTTATTTTTGAGGAGGAATTGATTGAAGGCTTTAATGTTTGATCAGTCCTATTTATCCATGAAGGTTTCTACCCAGTGGTGAAGCCCCTTTGGATTTCACAACATTTGGCTATGCAGCAGTTTTCATGCAGTTCAAACACATCTATTAATAAGAATAAGATGCCCGTGCAATAATTTGCTCACTTACTAAAATGTCTTGCATTTTAAAACTACCAGATCATCGTAGATTATTAGGTTTAAAGATCATCTTTGATAAGGAAATACTTCATTTCATTTACATAAGTAATCCCACTGATTATTTATTTTCGTTATAGGAATTTGTGAAGATTTCCAGGTGGAATGATGTCAGCTTCTGGGCTATAAAGCAGTCAGTTGAAAAAATACGCAGGTAAGCCAGAACTTAAAATTAAGCTCCCTATTTTGAACCTTCCTTCTAGATGATTTCTCTTTGATGTTGCATTTGAATGCAAAAATGCTGCTGTTGCTCATAACACAGTGGAAACATTTATTTCCAGCAGCTGGGAGATTTCCAGGATTACAAAACCCGGTAACATTTTTGCTCTCATTTGGTAATTAGAACCCTCTTTAAATTCATGAAGAAGTTTGAAGTTGTTCTGGACGAGCCATGTCGGCCTGCCTTGGTGGAAATTGGTAAGGAAGAGCAGCTGGACTGCATGCAAAAGCAAGAAGAATCTGACGACAAAGAAACCAAAATTCAGAGGCTAAACAACACATTAAGAAAGGTTCTGTCTGCTAGAACAGATGTTACCAAGGTGACTGAATGAGTTATTCTAAGTGTGGGAAGAATATTTTCTCTGTTCTCATCTATGTGTTTCTTTTCACTGATTTATGCAGGAAAATCTTACGTAAGTGTCGAATCTGTTGAATATATCATAAACTTTTTTGGTCTCACTTGTATTCAGTGTTATGCAACACTGCAGATGGGTGGGAATGCAGCATGGAATGACAAGCATGGTCTGTACTGATCTGGCACTATATCTGTGCTCTAATACAGAGATGAGGCAGTTACACATTTCATCTCCAATTTGCTTACATATTATCTGCAGCAATTTGTTACTTCTCTACTAGTGCAGTAAAATAGCCTGGGAGTTGAAATTACTATTTTTTTCTAAACAGGGGTCCAAATAAACAATCGTGTAGCTGTGGGATTTGTGTGTATATAAGCTCTGATAAAATATTAAGTCACTTTTGGCTTGGATACTGATAGGGGAATGCACTACATTGTCATGTGTTTGCTGTTGACTGACAGTTTCTGGACTGTGAACATTTGCCTTGGACAAGCTGATGCATGGTAAATCCTGCTCCACAGAGTCTCAGTTTAGTATGTCTATAATTAATTTGCCCAGCTCAGAGAGGAAGTCAGCTAAATTTCGTATTAGTTCATATCGTTTGTTTTTATTAACAAGATGCAAGGAGACAATTGTAACTCATCAGAATTTGTTGGTGAGTGGGAAATGCTGGGTTATCCTCAGCTTTGTTCAGTTTCTTCAGACCAGGAGCAGGGCTGGTCTTGCTCGTGTCCTGTACAGGAGGGTAGAGCAAAGAGGCAAAATCTAATGCAAATCTAATGTGTTTGATTGATTGACGGGTTTGGTTTGTTGGTCAGTGATTTGTAAGCCTGTTACTGATAGTTAACAGGGTTATTGGTTTCACTTCTTGCAGTTTCATGTTGTCTTCATTCCTTAAAGAAGATGCATGCAAACATAAATTGAACAAAAGGATTAGCTTTGGATGTGCTGAGGAATTAATTCTGTTATTTAATAATTTCTACTTGCACATTGTTTTTGTTGTTCTTTAAGAACAAAATTTGTGTCTAGTGGAAAGTAAGTGAGCATGTTCTTACCTGACACCCTGAAGGCAATAGTGGTTTAGGTTGATGCCTTTAAACTTGGCAGGCAGAGGAAGCTGACCTGAAGCAGTGATTACCTTTTTCATGGAGGTAATGATAAACACCTAAGACAGTAAGATCACAGCATCTTCCATTTGGTTGACTGTTTTCAAAACTCATATCTGCCTGACATACATGTATTAGAATTTTTCTCAAGTGTTGGTGCTGAAGTGATCAAAGAATCACGTGAACATGTTTGGGATTTCCAGAATTAGCCCATTTTTAAAAGTGATTTACTCCTAGTGATCAAATGAGAGCTTTGAATATGTGTGTATAATTTTCTTTCATTTTTTTTCAGAGGGCGCTCCTAGAATGTCAGGATGGCATTACATTTCATACAGAATCTCTTCAGTATCGTCTGTCTAAGCTGACCAAAAAAATGAAGAAAATGTGTACAGCAGTTACAGAAAATAATTCATTCTTAAACCTGGTGGAAAATCTCGACCAGTTCACAGGTTAGGTTTTCTTGTGATTTCTATACCACAATTGACCTCTATAACATAAATGGAACAAATCAGGAAAAAGTGGAGTTATATAGTTGTCTTCCTAGAGTGTCTTCCTCTAGATGGCTGCTTTGTGTACATTAAATTTTCAATGTCTTACCTTTGTCTGCTGTCTTCTATACAGGTGGTATTATTGTTTCTGTAGCTGAACTGCAAAATTTAACATTTGATCAGACAGCAACTAAGGAGAAGCAGAAATCAGAGGCAAAGCATATTCAGATGCAAAAGCAACGGGCTTTGTCAGATCTCTTTAAAAGCCTTGCTAAAACAGGTGAGCTTTGACTAAAAATGGACTTGGTTTAAAACTGCAGAGTTCTTGAGCATTTTAGTGTCTGTGCCAGTACATCTAAACCCACCATAATAATAATAACCTGCCTCATTCATCAGCCTTTTCGTATCTTAAAAATGATCCTTAACTCAGCCTTCTTAAAGGACATGGGGCAGTGAAAAGTCCTCAATGCACACAGGTCTGTTAGTCTTCAGCTGTGTTGTTCAGCTCAAGATAGCTCAGCTACAATATGTTCTGACATTACAAAACTTGCAGCATGTTCAAAGAGTTGTCAAAATAAGAACATCTGATATCTTACTACCAACTGTATGAGTGATACTTTTCATATGACAAACGAGGGCATCACAGGGTGTGTGCTCAAATGCTGTTCCAGGTTTGTCGTACCGGAAAGGTCTGTCTTGGTCCCGTTCCAAGGACTATCAGGAAGTTCTCTACCTTCGTCCACTGGACTTGTGTACTGCATTGGCTGCAGTGAATTGCACACATGAATTGGATGCCACGTATGTACACAGGACTTCTTACCCTCAGATTGTGTGAACTGCAGCTGTAGTACATAGAATTTATTGCTTGTTGATTTAGACTGGATTTCTGGATGGTAGCTCATTTAGGATTTTGCATATTCCCTTCCTCCCATTATGTCTCAATTTTATATGTACAACTGAGCAAGGATTTGAGGGTTTTTTTCTCATTTGTTTTTTGGGGTTTTTTTAATTTGCACTTTAGCAACTGTACCCTCAGTTTCATTCTTTGCATTAATTAGATTTCAGTTAGTCCTCCACTGTTCAGCCTTGCCTGGGATGCTTTGCTAGCATTATTTTAAAGTGTAAACTGCTAATGATTTTATTGAAAGTGAGCTGTGATTTTTCAGGGATGACTTCATTGTTTTGTCTTCATTAAATAATGGGATATTTAAGGAGAAAATACATCTACTTCAAAGTGGTCATTACTGGAAAAACTTTCTTAGAGGAAAGATGTTTTTTCAGATTTTTTAAATTGTTTTTCTGTCAACAAGTGCTTTTTTTGTCATTGAGGCTTGCTGGCTATTGTTCTTCAGGGATGTAAGGGTTTAGTTTGTTACCTTGCATCAGGGCCAAAAGAAAAGCTTCTGTATGAAGCTGGATTTAGTTGCATGGGGGGGAAGAAGAACAATATCACTATTTAAGCATTAAATTTAAATTTATTCAAAGATAGAGATCTTGCTGCTAATGCTATTTGGTTTCCTTAGAGTTTATTTTAAGAATTAAATGTTTTCTTAAGAGTAGAATATTTTTAGAGAAAATGAAGAATTGCAAGATGAATGCATTTGCAAAACAACAAATTTCAAGCAAAACTGTTGGGTTGAAGAGCTGACCTGGTGGCTCCAGCATGCTGAGGTACTTTTTAATACCAGACTTTTTTGTGCTCTGCCAGGTTGCTGACAGAGATTTCTTGTGCCTGGGATGGATGCCAGAAGTACTTCTATCGGTCACTTGCACGTCACTCTCGGCTCCAGACCGCATTGTTAGCACCTGCCAAGGTAAAAACAGCAAAGTAAAAACAGAATCTTAATTCTGTTAACTTCATTCTACCAACTTGGACTGAAATTTCCTAGTAGTAAATAGGTGATGGAAGATAATGCCATGTTGTGTAATATGATACTTTTGTACCACTCATTAAATACAGCATGTTAAAACCTGCTGTTTTATGAAGGGACGAAATCGGTTTAGGGAAAGAAGTTAACGATCTGTTTAGTGTACAGTGTCTTTCATCCCGTCAGATCCCAACTTGGTACTTATTGTGCATGAAGAAACTCATGAAATGCTGAATCCAAGCTTGTAAGGAAAATAAACCCTACATTATTTGGTGTTCTTGAAGAAATCAGTTGATATTTATAATTGGGCATAACTGGAGTCTGTGTCCAACACAAAAAGTGCCAGTATCTTTCTTCATTTAAAGATTGGTCTATAATCAGTAGAACAGACAAATGAGCTCTGCCAAACAAGAACCACTTTTCCAGCATTTCATAAAAACAGGATCTCTTCCAGATGTTCTTCCTCTCACTATGCTTTACCCCTTGTTTTACAACATGATCTTATCAAAGTCACACCTGATACTGGATACAAATAGTGGACCTTGACTGAGATCAGTTATGCTCTGCATTGTGAGCACTTATTCTGAGCTTTACAATGTGACCCCTTCTAATGAAAGAAGTGAAAGTAATTGTCAGTATATCTGGTAAAATGAATTTAATGGTTTTAGCAGTGGTCATGAATGTAAAGTATTTAGGCTGGTATCTCTTCAGATTTTAATCATTATTTCTAAAAGGTAGATTTAATACTGGAACTAAATTCCTGATAAGAATTGCTGCAGTGGCATGACATGTAATGTGACTGTTGCCGAAGTTACTTGAAAGTCAAATTTGTATGCAGGATATATGGAAGATGCAGAAAAGATGAAGATGGAGAAACTAATAATTGTAACTCTAGTCTGCATATTAACACTTGTTCAATTAAACCATAATCTTTCAGCTTGCTCAGTGAAGTGGAGGCACAGAGAATGCTGTTGTCTGGTTGTTCATCTAGCTGTTCCCTCCCACTTTTTCTGTCTGTTTTGTTTAGGATATTGGATTAGGTAGCATTGAACGATGCAAAGGGTTCACTGCACACCTCATGCAGATGCTTGTGAGACAGAGGCGATCTCTTACTGCATTGACAGAACAGTGGATCTTACTGAGGTATTTTCCATCTTCCAGCTTTTAAATGTTGGCAAGAAGTTTTGACAGTAAGCAAATCAGTTCAAGAAAGATGGAAAATAAGGCAGAAGAAAATAAGAAATCTTTCCTCTGCTTCCGTATATTTCTTCTCCCCTCAATTAAGCCTAGACAGAAAAGATTTAACTTTATCCTGTCACTGCAGCCAGTATTTTGGAATCAAAATAATTTTGTAAAACAAGTTATGTGTATATGTGAAATAATTCCTATAGTTAATTACACAGTTAAACAATTAAACTTACAAATTGTTATATCTCTCTGATTTGGTATTGGCCTAAGTTAATTTTGTTTACATTCAAGTTGTTGGCTTGACCCGGGGCAAATAAATGATCTGGATGGTATTTTGAGCCAAAATAAATAAAGCATCAACAGCTTACAAAGAAAAATTCTATAAGGGTGGGATATACTAGATGTTGTATCAAAACTGTAAAGGGAAAAGTGTGTAAGAAGCGTTCTTACTTGATGTGATTTTTCACTCCATTGCTTAAATCATCAGAGTCATTGCAAACGCCACCTTTGTTGAGCATATTTGTGCTCAGCATGCTGTAATCCATAAAACTTTTTGAAGTCAGGTTAGGAGCTAGTACCTTTGTACAGAGAAGAAATTCTGAACTGGAGATTACTGGTACAAAATTTATTCTAACCCCAGGAAACTTGAAAAAAACAAATAAAAGAAAGCCAACTAAATCCTCAGTTTTGCAGTCACAGGAATAGTAAAACTTTCAAGATACTTACCTGCATTACTATGACTTTTATAGCAAATCAGATTTCCAGGGCTTTGTAGTATTTAATAATTCAGGGAGGGAAAAACCCACTAATTAAACAACTTTTTTTAAAAAAACACTGTTGTTTTAGTTTTTCCAGGAGAGGTTATTATATAGATTTTTTTAAAATTAATTTAGTTAAAGGTAGAGCTTTTAAAAAGGAAGTACAACATAAAACTCAAGTGATTATAACTTCTCCTTCTTTGTTCTTAACTAGGAACCTCCTGAGTTGTATACAAGAGATAGATTCTAGGTTGACTGCTGACAGAGAATACAGTACAGCATTTCCTCCTCAAGACAGTCTTCAACGCTGGACTGACAGACTGCAGCAACTTTCCATGCAGTGTGTGATGGTTCTCGAGGAGCTGTCTTGGTTTATCCAGTGCTGCCCAAAAGAAGAGTCAGCCAGCTGCAATGACAGTGAAAGGACCGATGTCAAACCCAATATTTTTCAGAGTTCAGTACCTGAAATGGGAAATGTCCTTGCGGGAATACCTGACCTGATTCCCTCAGATCTAAAACACTTGTCTCCAGTAACAATTGAGCAATTGCCTCCTGGATGCAGGATGCGAGATAAGGATCAGTTGTGGCTGCAGGTAGCTACACAACTGACTGCAATGATGGCAGATGTGAAGGCCATGAAAGCAGAAGTGGACAGAGTAAGAAAACAGTCACGTGAGACCTCCTTTTATTCCTGGTGAGTTCTGCACATGAACATCTCTTCTGTTTTATGTTCACATAATGTGTGTGAAGTCATTTTGAAAATTTTTGCCTATGCATATATTGAAAAGTGGGTTCAGATGCTCTTCAAACATTTTTCCGTTCTTTTTTTTTTTTTTTGCAAAATGCAGTGCCTGACTCCTTAAAGAAATGTATGTCTTCTCCACTCCCCTGACAAGTCAAAAAAATTTCTATCTCAGCTTCCCACTTTGTCTTTGGTCTCTCAGGATTTTATCCCCATAGCTCCTTAGGTAATGAGGTGAATTGCAAATAAAAATTTAATGAAGAAGTTTTCATTTTAAAAGAAATTTGTAGCCTATTTAATAACAGTCTTCTAATTTTCTCTCTGCTTCAAACAGTGTGAATATAAGCTTGTTGTCAAACCTTTTATTTAATAAATTCAGGGTGGAGATGTGCTGCCTCTCCCTTACCCATGCCCAAGAAAAGGTTTAATCTTAAACATGGACTGTTTGTTCTTCTTTCAATATTACGGTATTTCTGTTGCAGGAGAGACTTTGAAGTTTGCACATCAGCTGTGAGTTGTTTGCTGGAAGTCTCAGCCCGGTTACAAAGTATAGAGTCCCTGTTTCTTCCAAATGGGCAAGACAGGGAAGCTGCAAATCAGATGGCCCTAATCAGGAGCCTGAAGTATATACAAGAAGAAGTTAATAACACGTCTTCAGACTTCACAGTCTGGAGAACACAGCTTCTTGCTTCCGTGTCAAGTTGTAGTGGTAAGGATAATTTTTCTCTACCTGATTTGTAATGTTGGTAAAGACACAAAAATTTATTAGTGAAGGTGGCCCCGTGTTCCTTCTGGTGTCCAAGAACTTCATGAAATTCAAACTTGCAAAATTTAATCCAGACTTTTATTTGTGCAGTATAAATTTTTTACCATCTCTATTAGTGATGGATCTTGTACCATAGTTGTAGGTCAGGATTAGCAAGGAGATTTTGTAGAACTGTGTAGTAAAAATTGCATAGTGCTGTCATTGTCCTTGCATAAAGGAAACATAGGAACCCATAATCTGATGTGTTTCCATGTAAAACTGCCTATGTTATGGTTCAAAAGGAAATCAACAGTCGGATGAAGAGTTTGTGGAACAATTCTCAACAAAAGTGGAAACTTCTATCCGTGCTGTTCTGTATGCTGTTCAGTGTTTGGTAGAGAGAAAACAGGAAGGTGGAAAAGAGGAAGAAAAATCTTCAGAGGAAAATGGTAAGTTTGTCAATATACTTGAGTGGGAAGCAGAAGGGTTTAAACCATGCAAACCTTAAAATTTCTTAAATTGTGTGTTTCAGAGGTACCAATACACAGGGGAATTGCTATTTTAATAGAAATTGTGTATTTAAACAGGGTAGATATTTCTATATTTCTTGCTATAACATTTTTAGAATGTCTGACTTGATGTCCATTTTTTCAATGTATTTCAAACAAAGAGGATGCAGCCTTACTTGATGTGATTAAAGCTGGACATATAACTAAACTTTTGCATGAAGATCTGTCTGCTGATTTGGAGTCTTTACATGTGCAGAAGGCAATTTTAGGTGTTTCAGAACTCCTGGAGATCCTGAAATCTTACAGGGAAGACTGCACTTCATATAAACATAAGGTAAAATTGTTCTTTTCAAGAGTTTTATGGCTTAGGAGTCTCAAGAGATTTGGAATTGTGAATTACTTTGGTGGTTAAATGTGCATTGCTTCTTGCTCAGCGTGTTAGAACTAGAAGCATGTGAGAAACAGTGGACAAATAAGGGTAGTCTTCTGTAGTGCAAAAGCCAGACATTCCTGTAGTAAGAGGACAAAGATTTAGTTTTTGTGAAAAATCTAGAAAAAGCTCCAGAAGCATTAGAAATTGTACTTAGACTCACCTACTGATATTTCTGCTTTGAGCATCTGTTTTCAGTCACTATCATGACCCTCTCTGAGGTGCATGTCAGTAAGTACAAATAATGACTGACAGCTGGTTTTGTGTTTTAACTGCAGTTCTTCAACCAGTCCTGTTATTTGCTGGTGCGTCTAAAGCCCATGCTCTGCAAGTATTCAGACCTCATCCTGTTCTACCTCACGGTTTCACTGGCATCTCACAGGAGTACTGGAAAATTGCTTTCTGTTCTAACCAGCATTTTTACAGAGCTTGCCCTAAAGGTAAGTTATTAGAGGTAATAGTGGGTATATCGTAAGCATATATTTTATGTGTAAAAGTCTTGAGTAGAAACTAAGCTGAAAAATGTCCTTACTACTAAAGAAGATTTTGAGTTTCTGTTTGCCTTTGTAGGGGTTTTGTCTGCCAAAAGAATTACTTGAAGATGAAGCAGGAGAGGGAGCAACAGAGTTCCATGATTACGAGGACGGTGGGATTGGAGAAGGGGAAGGCAAGAAGGATGTGAGCGACAAAATAGAAAGTGAAGATCAGGCAAGTGTTTGGGGTTGTTCTTGTTTAACTGAAATAAAACTGAAAAAGCTCTTGAAATCCATTATGTGGATGTCTTGGGTAAAAGAAACAGGAAGTTACCTTCAGACTCCTATTTATGTTAGCTTTTATCTTTGCATATCAGCTTACAAATATTGTTGCGATACTTAAGCTTTTAATATATAGGCAAGATCCACTGTAATTCTTGGCTTTACCAATGATTTAGATAGAAGACAGTTTTCAAAAAGGTGAAGAAAAGGAGAAAGAGGATCAAGATTCTAAACCAGACATTGAAGGAGAAGACAATGCAATTGAAATGTCTGAAGACTTTGAAGGAAAGATGCATGACGGGGAACGGGAGAAAAAAGGTTTGGTTCTTCCACTGTGGCAAACTTATAAGAAAAGTTATAGATCAGTCCAGTAATGGTTGATACTTTTCTATAACATGTGCATATGTGTCTTTTACAGCATGTATCAATTAACTGAATGGGGTAATGAAATTAAGGTTGAGAGTGTGATTGCTTATTTGTTTATAAAGTTAACAAAAACATTAGCTTTCTCTCTTCTGTACTGAAACACATTCTGAACTGTACACAGAAGATGAGGAAAATTCAGATGAAGAGGAGGAACTGGATAAGCAGATGGGCAATCTTGATAATGCTGAAGCTGATGATAAACTAGATGAAAGGCTCTGGGGGGATGAAGAAGATGATGATGAAGAAGATGCCAGTAGTAAAACAGAAGAAACTGGACCAGGAATGGATGAGGTAATAAGGGAAGGGGTAGCGGTAAAAAGTATCAAAGGAATTGAACTCTGCTAACTTAATGTGACCTAGAATGGGAATTGCCTCTCAGAGCTCTTGGCCTTAGAAAGGGCTAATTTCAGGGGAGAAGTTTTGTTTAGTGTTGTCTTTTTTTTGCTGTAAAAGATTATGTCTTGTCATTGAGACTTTGAAAAGCAGGTAATATAATTGAGTTTCTTTTGGATTTATTAATAGGAGGATTCAGAGCTCGTTGCAAAAGATGACAATCTGGGGACAGGAAAGACGGATGATAAAAAACGGCCTCCCAAGAATGAGGAAAAAGAGCAACAGGAAGAGGACAGTGGAAATAAAGAGAAAATCCATGAACAAATTGATGAGGTAAAAATTATTTGGGCTACATGGAGTATCTTGCTGTTAAACCACATTCTGTTGCTCATATCATGTCTTTCTCAGAATTTGAAATGCCTTTTTTTAAATAGTGAAGCACACTTAAAAAAGTTAGTTCATTTCAGAGCTAAAAGTAAACCATACTGTATCTCTTATAAGATACATTTATTTTCTGATTCATACTCCAGAAAGATTTTTTTTTGCAGTACCCTGAACTTGTAATGGCTGCCAAAACAGGCTTTACACTGAATTGATGTTCTGATGGACAAAGCTTTAATACTCTTAATTCTGTTAGAACTTTATCAACAGAAGCACCTTTGTATGCAAGAGTACATTTAGCATCTCCAAGAGTGCATATTCTCTTTAGAATGTTTCAGCTAGGAAAATTGGCTTCTGAACACAAAACATGCTGGTTTTAAGTACCACCAATTTATGTAAATGCATTTGCTGAAATTAATCTTTCTGCTCTTCATGCATGAGTATGTGTACTATTTGAAATCCACTTCTAACTGACCAGAATGTAATATTGTATCCAGTATTTCTTTGTCCTAGAGAATACAGTAGTATCTTATTTCTTACCTTTGCCTATCCTCCCACTTAGTACATGCCTGTTATATTTTTCCCCCATTCTTTTGATGACAGCGTGATTATGATGAGAATGAAGTAGATCCTTATCATGGCCAGCAAGAAAAGGAGCCTGAAGTTGAACCTTTGGAACTTCCTGATAATTTGAATCTGGAGAGTAATGAGAAGAGTGATGATGAGGAGGATGAAGGTACAGCTGAAAATCTCTACAGATTCCTAGATGAAAGCCACATGGAAATGGGGGGGACACTCAGATCATGAGCCCTTTTTGTCTATAAAAAGGAGAGAGGTGGTGGTAGGATTCTGTGTAACTAGCAAGAAGCTGCAAATTCATTTGTATAACAGAATACCAGCATACCAAATGCAGACCAGACAGGAACTCAGCATTACAACATTTTCCTTTCCCTCCCTTTCATGCACACTGTGGAGCATGTTTTCTCATGTTTATCCAAGTGAGACAGCCTAATTTATGCTGGAATCTCCTTATTTAATTGTCCAGTTGCTATTGTGGTTTTTTGTTTTTTTTTTCTATTATATTTTCAGGTATTTGTACTCTTATAAGTCAACTAACCCTCAGGAATATTAGGTTAAAGGAAGTTAATAGGAATTCATTCTGCTGTATTGCTAGTTAGAAAGCAATTGTGATGTAGAGGAATTATCTGGCTATAGAAAATCATAGATTCTGTGTACTGAACTCAGTATTTTATGGGGTTTTGATAGGTTGGGCAGTTTTATTCCAAATATCTGTAACATTCACTGTCTCTGTACTTCACTGAAAGTTTTATATACCTTTCTGATTTTTTTTTTTAATCAAGAAGAAGAGAATGATTTTGAAATAGATGAGAAATCTGTGGATTTAAATGAGGCAGAGAAGACAGAAGAACAGAAGGAAGAGGATACTGGTGAGACAGAAAGAGATGATCAAGATGCAAAAGCAGCTGAAGGCATTTTTGAAGATAAAGAGGAGAAGGAAGATGAAGGAGACAAAGATGCTCATGATCAAGAAGAAAATGCAGGGAACACTGAGGATGCAGAAGAAGAAGAAGAGGAAGAGTCACAACCACCTGATGAGAAAAAAAATGAATCTGCTGAAGATAAGGGAATCCCTAATGAAGACCAAGGCCTTCAACCTCAGGTAGAGTGTAATAAATAAAAGTATGGTGGTTTTTTTTTAAATTGCCTTATACAAGATTTAAGAAATGGATTTGTTCTGTAATACTCCAAAACAAATTTAACATTGGTAGATACAATGTTAGTGAGAGTCTTCATCAGGATAACAAGACCTATGCTTATTAAACATGTGTTTCTGCTGTCTGTGTTCCTGCTGCCTCCTTGGCCTTGTGTTAGAATGGAATAGACTATTTCAGTTGGATGGGACCTACAGTGATCATCTAGTCAACTGCCTGACCAGTTCAGGGCTGACCAAAAATTTAAGCATTATTCCTAAGCACATTGACCAAATGCCTCTTCTTAAACACTGAGAGCTTTGGGGCATTGACCACCTCTCTAGGAAGCCTGTTCCAGTGTTTGACCACCCTCTCAGTAAAGAAGCGATGTTAAAGTCCTAATGACTATTCCCGTGCATCCTATCACTGGGTACTAGGGAGAAGAGATCAGCACCTCTCTCTCCATGTCCCCTTCTCAGGAAGTTGTAGAGAACAATGGGGTCACTCTTCAGCCTCCTTCTCCAAACCAGACAAACCCAAAGTCCTTAGCCACTCTTCATAGAACATTGCTTCCAGCCCTTGCACCACTTCTGTTGCCCTCCTCTGGACACATTTAAGAACCGTCACATCCTCCTTAGCTTGTGGGGCCCAGAACTGCACACAGCATTCAGGTGAGGCTGCACCAATGCTGAATATAGGGGGATTCACCACCTCTTTTGACCAGCTGGTGTTGCTGTGTTTGCATCCCAGGATAGGGATTACCCTCTGGGCTGCCAGGGCTCAGTGCTCACTCACACTGAGCCTGCTGTGGGCCAGCATCCCCAAATCCCTTTGCAGGGCCCCTCTCCAACCCCGCTGCTCCCAGTTGTGCCCAGCATTATTCCATTCTGGGTGCAGAATCCAGCATTTAGACCTGTTGAATTTCATCCCATTAATCACTGGATTAGTCCGGTGCCCCAGTCTATCTAGATCCCTCTGCAAAGGCCTCTTGTCCCTCAAGAGAGCCCACAGCACCTGCCAGTTCGTATCATCAGCAAACTTGCTAACAGTGCATTCAACTCCTGCATCCAGGTTGTTGATGAACACATTGAACAGGACTAGTCCTGGAGCTGAACCCTGAGGAACAGGACTGGTGACTGTCACCAGTCAGATGAAGCCCCATTCACTACAACCATATAAGCCCTGCAATCCACCCAGCACACTGTGAATCCACTCATCCCACAGCTGGACAACTTGTCCAAAAGGATGCTGTGAGGGACACTATCAAAAGCCTTACTAAAAATCCAGGAAAACTACATCCACTGCCTTCCCTTCATCTATTAGGCTGGTGACCTCATCCTAGAAGGGGTATCAAATTTAACAGGACTTTCCCTTTGTTAACCCATCCTTACTGTGCCTGATGACCTTATTCATCTTTAAGTGCCTTTCAATAACACACAACTCTCAGTGTTTTTTAGAATGTTATAATTGATGTTATTTCAGGAAGAGGAGGATAAAGATAATTCAGAGATGGATGAACAGATCCCTGAAGCTGAGGAAAGAATGGAGCATGAAACACAAGGGCAGACTGGGCAAGAAAATCTGCAGAGTGACAGTGCTGTTGAGCTGGCTGGAAAGGCTTCAGAAAGAGACCAGTCTAAAGAGGTAAATTATGAGGAAGTGTCTCAGTTAAAAATGCTAAATTTGTGAATGTTTTCAAGTTGAAATTAGGGAACTGCTGGCATAGTTTTTAAGAACTGTGTATAAGACCGTAGTTTATACCAGTTATAAATTCACTGAAAAAAACCTTCAAGACCATATAGATACACCCTGCATTTTCACTGCTATTGCCGCGTTGACCACTAGC
>VZTH01017015.1:19366-52128 GCA_013397815.1 Aleadryas rufinucha | reverse complement strand
ATCATGGCATCAAAGGCAGTGGCAGCACTGCAATCTTTGCCTTGCTCCCGCTGTGGAAAGGAATATCCCAGCCACACTGCACCCCCATGGATCAGCACAGAGGCAATGCCCCAGGAAATCACAGCACAGACAGGCAGCAAAGGCTCAACAGCACAGCCGGACACTCCACTTGCTCCAGTTTCCTCCCCTTGCCAAAATCCCAGCAAGGGAGACTCCTGCACTCAGCAACCCCAGGGAGCACAGGCAGCGAGCTGCAATTCCAGCCCAGGATCCCTGGGGAGCTGCCTAGGGAGGAGCTCACGGCAGAGCTGGCTCCATGGCAATGCATATTCATGGCAAGGAGAGCTGGATCCACGGGAGCAGCCTTCTCCTGGGACACTCCTACCCCGTGTGCATTAATGAGCTTCCAAAAGTTACCATTAAACACCCGGCTCTGTCCCAAGGGCTGCTCCCTGTGCAGCTTCCAGGTATTTATTCCGTTAGACACCCTGATGTCTGAGCTGTTTGCCATCGGTTCTGTGTTAAACTCATCCCAAAGATTGTTCCCATGCTCACTGCTCCCCTCCCGCCCCACGTTCCTGCAGCATTTCCAGGCATCTCCCACAGACCCTTCCGGGAGATTCTCTCTGTCCTCCCTCGGATGGATCTGTCCAGGTCAGCCTGGAGTGTCCCTGAGAAACACCACACAGCTGAGTTTGGTGCAAGAACCCAAATTCTCCACGGAAACACCTGCACGAGTTCGCAGCCTGGTGTCACCTCACACAGCTCGGAGGGACCAGAGAGCATAAAGCACTGCAAGTTCCATGGAAAAAGTTCCAGATGGACCAAGTGAGGCTTGTTTGAGTTTGAAGAGGCTTCCCCAAGCATTTACAGTGCTTAGTCCTTTGGGATGTGTCTTGAAAGAAACCCAACCTCACTGAACACGTTAGGCCAGAGCACCAAAAGCCTGCAAGACTCGAGGTGTTCCAGGGTTGTAATCCAAGCTTAACCCAATCTCAAACACTTCAAAAAGAAATCAGCTTCTGTTTGCTGACCATGGAGAAGGCTCCATCCCTTAAAAAAGCCCAGGCAGCCAGCACTGATAGGAAAAGCAAACCACAGTCCCCAGCAAGGAAGGATTCCCACATTTTCTGGGAGCCAGCAGCAGTGACAAACCCCAGGAGGGGCTGCCTGCACCCACAGGGTGCCTGACACACAGAATGGGTTTTGCAAAGCCCCCCACACTCCCAGACCATCTGTACACTTTCAAAGCAGTGACCTCAACTCCTCATCTCCAGCAGACAAAAACACAAATGTGTTCCTAGGGACTCATTTCCAACATTTGCCAAAGAGAGGAGGAGCCGAGCTCCAGCATTTAATGCTCCTGTCTCACTTCCACTCGCTTCCAGCAAACTGCCTGTGTGAAAATTCATATCCTGTCTGGTATCTTCAAATCCCTACACAGTCCAAGGGCAGCTCTTTGCCTCAGGTTCTTGTTTTTTTGGGAGGAGAAGGGAAATGAAGAATTTCGCGCACGCAGGTCCCACCAGCGGCTTGGATCAAAGGCTCTGCTCCGTGCATGGGCACGCAGGCGGTGCCAGGGAAAGGCTGCCAGGATTGCCACGGGGCAGGGAAGCCACCAAGGGAAATCTCAGCCAGATCCAAACACCTGCCTGAGCTCCCCTGCCTGCACAAGGTTATAACTCAATCAGAGTTTCAGAGTGAAGGTGAGCAGAGGGATGCACCGAGCTCCCCATCAACACCGAGAGGGATCCACAAGGATTTGCTCCCTTATCCTGGGACTCAGAGCAAAGGAGATCCTTACCAGCTGCCAGCTGCACTGCACCTGCTCTGCCCTCCCAGCCAACATCTGGAACTCATCACCCTTCCAAGAGCCATCCTTGAACCCTCAACTCGGCCAAGGCGGGCAATTCCCATCCCTGGCAGTGCCCAAGGCCAGGCTGGACACTGGGGCTTGGAGCACCTGGGACAGTGGAAGGTGTCCCTGCCCATGGCAGGGGTGGCACTGGATGGGCGTTAAGGTCCTTCCAACCCAAACCATCCCAGGATTCTCAGATTCTTTATCTGGGACCATGGTATCCCTCCAGGGAACACAGCAGGGGAGGAGCTGATTTGCTGCTCTCAGTGCTTTTCAAAGATCACAAACTAAAGTGGCCACATTTTCACTGCCAGAGCCAACTCCAGCTCCCACCCATCCCTACCATACCCTGGGTTTTAGCAAAGCTTTTAAAGGAAGCAGAAATATGGGTGTAATTGGCTCATGAGGTCTCTGGGGGGTTAAGAAGAAGATGGGAAAACCCACGAAATTCATCCCTCAGTGTGGAAGTCATTTTCATGCCCCACTTTTTCAGCTGGGGAATATTTCTTTTGGAAAATAGTCACTTACAAGTAAACTCCTGGGGATTTTTTCCCCTGCTTAGAACAATAAATATTTCCTGTGAAGCAGTGTTCTGAAAATCCCAACTGGTTTAGAGGTCCAGTTTCATACAGATGAGCATCCAAGAGCTCAAGGCTCCTTTGATCTCCACCCCAGACTGGAAACCCAAAGAGAAAAAGCTTTCCTGCAAGATTTCCTCTATTCCTAAATTTTTTGCCAAGAAATAAACAGCTTATTGCTTTTTATTTCCACCTCGACTGCAAACGAGACACGGGAACGATTTAAAGGGAGGAATTCAACTCGGAGATCAGCTCGGACGTACAAAACACACAGGGAAAACACTCCTTTGCACGCTGATCTCGCAGGAAAAGCTGGCAAAAAACGGGGTTTAACCTCCTGAAAGGATCCAAGAGCACGGGGGTTTGCCCAGTCAGAGGATGGTGACCTGCACAGGCTCACACCTTCAGATCAAACAGGAGTGATAAGTGAATATTTGATACCAAGCCCAGAGCCACCCTCAGGCGCTTCAACCCCGGCTGCTGCAGCACCACCGCGGGTTTAGCCAAGGTGCTGTGCATCAGCACTGCCAAACTTGCAGGAAAGGCCTGGAAATGAGAGAAACCCTCCTCTGCAATGTGATTTCTGCAGCCAGGATTCCATCCCCCCGTCCCAACGCGTGCTCCCGAAATGAAGGGCTCCCGGAGAGGAGAACTCCGGACCCTGCTGGTCCCTCCCTGCAGCCACCAAGCCCCTGCCAGCACTGATGGGGACAACAGGGCCCAGTGAATTAAGGTCACCCAGGGGCTCAGGAGGCTGGAGACACGCTTGGAGCTGCAGGATTCAACAGTGGAGAGGCTGCACCCATTCCAAGGCACGGAGGAAATTTGTGTCCCAGGCCGGCTCTCCAGGAGAGGGCAGGGAGGGCAGTGCAGTGACCTCCCCAGGCAGGGGCTGAGCTGGGAGGGAGCAGCCAGCCCCTCTGCAAGAAGGGGTGAAACCCTGGCCAGACAAGGGTCCTGCTCATTCCACTTGCCAGGGCACCTCCCACACACCTCCAGCATGGGATTTATCCAGAGTGGCCAGGAACAGGGAGGGGAGGGAGCCTGACAGGCTGGGAGAGCTGGGGGTGCTCACATGGAGAGGAGAAGGCTCCAGGGAGAGCTCAGAGCCCCTTCCAGGGCCTAAAGGGGCTCCAGGAGAGCTGGAGAGGGACTGGGGACAAGGGATGGAGGGACAGGACCCAGGGAATGGCTTCCCAGTGCCAGAGGGCAGGGATGGATGGGATATTGGGAAGGAATTGTTCCCTGGGAGGGTGGGCAGGCCCGGGCACAGGGTGCCCAGAGAAGCTGGGGCTGCCCCTGGATCCCTGGCAGGGTCCAAGGCCAGGCTGGACATTGGGGCTTGGAGCAGCCTGGGACAGTGGAAGGTGTCCCTGCCATGGCAGGGGGGGCACTGGATGGAATTTAAGGTCCCTTCCCACCCAAACCAGGCTGGAATTCTGTGATTTTGTTGTGTGGGGCTCGGCCCAACTTTTCCCTTTGCACCAGAAGACACGAAACTCATCAGGTGGATCTGGAATGAGGAAACCCAACCCTGACCCTGGCAGAAAATCACCTCTCAGAGCAGCCTTGCAGGAACAGGAAATGGCAACACAAAGGGCTGATTTAAAAAAAAAATAAATTAAAAAAAATATTTTTTATCATTTTCTACTGCTCCATACTCGCAGTGGGTTAGCACATTGGGAAGGAAAGACACCTCAGCAAAGATGAGGCAAACCCAGCTGGCACTGGAGACAAGAGGACATTTCAGAGTGGTGAGGGGTTTATTAAATCATGGAGCCACTGAAGGAACAGCGTTTGCACACCCCCACTGTGATTATTTTGTTCAGATAAAAAAGGCAGTTTAAATAGTAACAATTACAGGAATAATTCCTTTTAATAGTGAACTTTCTGGGTTAAAAAGTCATTATTTGACATGTGTCTAAAAATCCCTGCTATAAACACCTCCCTAATTAAAGCCTGATACAAGGGCAGTGTGTTTTCACTGAGGAGAACTGACAGGGACAGGGACAGTTTTGGGGTAAATTCAGCAGCTTTGGGTACCTGGTGGCTGTTTCTGTTGCCCCCAGGCCGTGCCAGCTCAATACAGCCCCTCACAAAATACAGTTTGGGGAGTAATTTAGTAAGCTTTGGACTTCAAAAAGCAAATGGTTTTTGCAACTCCGGCGATTTCTGAATCCATGGTTATTTTCCAAGAAAAATGTGGAAACGCTTTCGGTTTCCAGGTGAAAATATTAAAAATAACTGCAAAGAATCCCAGAATGGTTAAGGCTGGAAAAGACCTCCAAGACCATCAAGTCCAACCAGCAGCACCAGCACTAAACCATGTCCCCAACAGCCACACCCCCACAGCTTTGGAACACCTCCAGGGACGGTGACTCCACCATTTCCCTGCACAGTTTGAAGTCCCCAGGGGAATAAATTTAAGTGGTTTTTTAAGAAAAGCGAAATACATTCGGAAATTCTGAGTGCAGTACGGTGAGGAGGAGGTTTGGTGCTCACACTTTCCTTGGGGCTGTTTGTTCCACAGCTGTTTATCAAAACCTGCAAGGTGACAGCAGCCAAGATGTGCAGATGCCTCTTTCCCTTAGCTGGAAAATGGATATTTGATGCACTGGGATAATATTTCAGCTCTCAAGGCTATTGGCTTATTAGCACACAGAAATAAGCACAAATGATGGGACATTCCTGCCTCTCTCTGGCCCTTCTGCCTGATGCTCCCGGGATTTTTTTAATCCCCTTGGAGCAATTTAAAGAATGGAAATTGAATCTGAATGTGGCTTTTACCTGGTGCCTATTTCTGGCTGGTTTAGATCTGGTATTTATTTCATTTGGGTCGTGACTAATTGCTGAGGTGCCACACCAGCGTGTCCAGTCTTTGTGTACAGGGATGTATTTTCACCTCTTCTTCCACTGGGCCCCTTCTTGCAGCCCAGGAACGCAGCAAAATGCTCAGAGCCAGGGGAAAAAACATCAAAAACATCACCTTCCCAGCAGATCACCTGAAATAATCCCAGCAATGTGTCAACTACACCAGTCATCCATCATTTTCTTGCTTAGAAGCCTCACTGGCGTTCAGGAAGCTGAAAATCCAAGGGGAGGATGAATTTGATTTTCATTCCGAGCTGTGGGCACTGTCCACACTGATATTTCTGACTATGGTACTGATTACAGGTGAAACCTGCAGAAATTTAAGGGCTCCTTCCCTCCAGCAGCAGAATGGCAATGTCTGATCTGACACTTCCCCAGTACTCACATTTCTCTGGGTACAGCTGAAAAACACTTTAAATTGCCTTTGTTTTTCCTCTGGGACACCAAGTATTGTGCTAAGATGTTGTCCAGAAAGGTTGTGGATGCCTTTTCCCTGGCAGTGTCCAAGGCCAGGCTGGATGGGGCTTGGAGCACCCTAAAACACTGGAAGGTGTCCCTGGGGTGGACAGGAGAGGACCCTTAAGGCCCTTCCAACCCAAACCATTCCATGATTCCGTTGTGGTTAGAGCTCCTTATTGTGTTTCATTTCATTCAGTGCAGGTCCCACAGCTCTGGGCCAAACCCAAAACCTCACATAATCTGCTTTTTGAGATTTATCAACCTATTCAGCTGCTTGTTCTTATAAACAGGAATGGAAGTGTTTGGGGTCCCGAGAGGAAAGAAGGGAAGCGCAGGGAGCAGCCCCTTTCAGAGCCCCCATCCTGACTCTGCCCGGGGGGCACTGCTGAGGGAGGAGCTGGCAGGAATCCCTGGAAATCTCTTGGATTTGGAGCCTGTCAGACAGGAGCAGTGCTGGGAAAAGACACAAGGCTGATAAACCACGTGAAATGTTGGCTTTTATAGGGGAAAAAGATGCCAGCCTGCCTAAATTTGGGATTTCACAGAGAAGCTGTTTGGGCTCTTTGGGAAGAGTTGGATGTCAAGACAACTTCATTTTGGAACCACAGCTCCGTGTCTGCTCCAGACAAGGGGAGCACACAGCACCAGCATTTATCCATGGTTTATCCATGGTTTATCCATGGTTTATCCACAGGGAAGTGCTCCTGGGCCACAGCGAAGGCATCGCCCTGCTCAGTGGTGCACCTGAGATGGATCCTGCAGCCCAGTGAGGCCACACTGGCTGCAATACTCCAGGAATATCTCTGATCTCCTGGGAGCTGAGGGACGTGGAATAGAAAGCAGCTCTGCAGGTTTTCAATTCAAAAACCAGCACAGTTGGAGGCTTTGAAATCGCTCTGGCCGCAGCACCCACCACACAAACATCTGGAAGCTGGAAGCTGATCCCCAGCTCTCCCAAAACACGGGATTTTATCCATCTTGGGCCAAATCCCGTCTTGGATGTGGTGATGGAGTTTCACCCACACGTCAGGTGAACCCAGTCCTGCAGTGTGGCACATTTAGAAGATTCCAAACGGATCAAAGATGTAAAGATCTCACAGTTCCCACAAATGTAAAAGATTCCAAGCAGATCCCAGGCATCTCAGATCCCTCCAGTACCTAAAGGGGGTTACAAGAAGGCCAGAGAGGGATTTTTCACAAGGGTCTGGAGTGCCAGGACACAGGGAATGGCTTCCCACTGCCAGAGGGCAGGGATGGATGGGATATTGGGCAGGAATTGTTCCCTGGGAGGGTGGGCAGGCCCTGGGATGGATTTCCCAGAGAAGCTGTGGCTGCCCCTGGATCCCTGGCAGTGTCCAAGGCCAGGCTGGACATTGGGGCTTGGAGCAGCCTGGGACAGTGGAAGGGGTCCCTGCCCATGGCAGGAGTGGCACTGGATGGGCTTTAAGGTCCCTTCCAGCCCAAACCCTCCAATGAATCCATGATTCTTTATTTAGGAAGCTCTAAAGCCTCACAGGAAAGTTTAAGACTGCTCCTGAAAGGATTATCTTGGAGAATAAGATGCACTGCCGGGAGTTTCCCAGGGTGTGTGTTGGATCACAGTGAGCACACAGACAGAAAAGGGAATCCCCACCTCCAAAAGCTCCAATCAGGAGCAAATCCAGTGGCTGGCACCTGCTCCAAGACCATGAAAATCACACTTTGTGCAGGCAGGCCTTGCTTCAGGATCTATGCTTTGGGGCTTGGACACTGCCAGGGATCCAGGGGCAGCCACAGCTTCTCTGGGCACCCTGTGCCAGGGCCTGCCCACCCTCCCAGGGAACAATTCCTTCCCAAAATCCCATCTAGCCCTGCCCTCTGTTTAAAACCATTCCCCTTCTCCTGTCACTACTGGCCCATTTAAAATTCCCTCTCTGCTCACCTCATGAAATCCCATTCGTGACCCTCAAGTGCTCCATCAGAGGAGACAGATAAAAAAGCAATAAATATAAATATAGAGGATATAGATACACACAGACAGCAGCTCCTCCAGGTCACACCCCTGCCAGACACAACCATATGTTAAATGCAACCACAACGAGCATCGCGGCAAATTAACGAGCTAATTAACACCAGCACAGAAACACTGAGCAATCACACCCTGTCCTCCCACCTCCAGAGGAAGCAGGAGGAGGATCTCATCCGGAGAAACAGAGCACGTGGATGGAAAACTCCACTGTGACTGTGGCCCACAAAGGAACCTCAAGAAGCCCTCATTGTTCAGGAGGAGAGAACCACAAAAATGCCCCCAAATCCTTCTGACCTCCCCAAAATGATACCCCTTGTGTCTAATCCAAGGTAGTATTTTAAATAAGAGCTTCATTTAGGTGGTTAAAAACAAAATATGAGTTTAATCACTCGGGGCAACTCACCTCTGCCATGCCAAAAGGAAAAAGGAACTGACCCATTCTAGCTCCACAAAAAGCAGTTAATTGCTTAAAATACACAGACTGATGTTTAGGAACAGCTTGAATTTTTTTCCATCTGCACTGCAAACCATCTGTTCTGCATGAGAGATTTCATGACTTCCCAGGTCCATTTCTAAATTGAAATGGATGTTTTAATGATGAAAAATGGGGAAAAGTGATGAATACTTCATTAAAACACATTATTTCCCTGTCAACTTTCTATTCTCCTGACTGTAAGCAAAAATAATGTCTGAGCAGAGTTAATGTCTCGGGTTATCAGAGCTGCAGATGCCTCTTGGCATTTGCCTGAACAAATAAGCTATTTCATAAACCTGCAAACAGAAATGATTCAATAAATTGGAATTTCTTTCCCTTCTAATGAAAACCAGAGTTCTCCAACTCTTTCAATTACCTCCACGGAATGCAAAAGACACTAAAGAGAGGGTTTTTCTCCCTGTTTGCTTCATTCTTAGGACCATAAAGGGGCATTAAAAACGTCAATGCCTTCACAGGGGAGGATCATCCACACTTCCTTTGGCAAGCTGTATCTAGTTATTTCAATAGGATGCGAGGATATCATTTCCTACCAACATGACGAGGAACCAAATTGTCCAAACCACTCGTCTCTATCACAAATAAGCACTTCCTATAGCACTTCTCAGTGTATTTGCCAATTACCTCATATTTTTGGGACTGAAGCAAGTGTTTGCTGAAGCACAGAGAAATGAGAACACAAATATCCAAGCAGGGCTTGCTTTAGTGCTTAGGCAATTTATTAAAAAAACAAGACATTCCAGCGTGCCATGGGAGTGAAAAACAACGGGCTGGAGGAGAGGGATTGTGCTGGAATTCTGAAGAAACCACCAAAAGCCTTCCAAGGCATCAGGCAGCAGGAAAAACCCCACAAGTCCCCAGGTGCTCTGCTGTCCCACGCTCTGCTCGTGCCAGGACTTCCCAAATTCATCTGATTTCCAGCATGTCCCCTTCTGAAAATGCCCAGCAGGAGACTTCTTAAAACCCTCCAATACTGAAGGGTCTCTCTGGCACCTTCCCCAATCAATTCCCTCCTCTTCAGCCATCTGAAGGATCAATGGACGTTTCTAGAAACCTGAGCCTGTTAACCCAGCTTGAAGTTTCTTATTAAAATCCCTTTTTATTAGGAGATTCCCAATGAAATAAAAGCCAAACCCAGAAGGTGAGGGGAGCTACCTCAAAGCCAACCCCTGGAAATAACAAGCCAAAATATTTGGGCTTTTCCCTCAGAACCTCAGGTCAAAACAATTCCACACAACCTCCTGGGTACAGATTCCCTGATCCTCAGAGAAGCTTTGACAGAAATCATTGTGCTGGTTGAAATCTTCCCCCTGCTGTCAAAATTAAAATCGTCCAGGAATATTAAAGCAAATTCACTTTAACCATCCAGATGTGGGACGCAAAACTCTGCCCTTGAGTCCTCCTCCCTGCAGGTTTAGGGAACAGCCCAATATCTGGAATTATTCCCAAATAACGAACAGAGCAAGAGCTCCATGAAGGCACAACGGTGTTTTTGTTATTTAACAACAGAAGTCTGCGATACGGGACAAAACTCAACTGAAAATCCTGTATTTTAATTACAAACCCCATTTAACCTGGCAAATTCCAGCTTGCCAGTGGGCACGGAGCGATTAGGAAGGAGGAATCTTCCTGGATTTCTCCGTGTTCGTCTGAGCAGGGCACGAGGAGGAGAGCGATGGCAGCAGAGACGTCGGGCCATCGATCCCTAATGAAACAGCTCCACAGCAATAATGTTTGCCTTGTCAGTGCCTGCTTCTTGTCTTCCTAATTGATTTTGCACTGAAGGTCTCAGATTGCATAAGCAGCCTCAAAATCACTGCGCTGAGCACTGCCGGCTTCTTTTATTCCTCTTGTATCTTTTCCCAGCGAGTTAATCCCAGGTGGGAAACACTGCCCTGATAAACCCAGCAATCCCAGGGTTGGGCTTCAGCGAGCCACTGCATTTCTGCTCTGCTTCTCCAGCACAAGGACTTCACAAACGAGTTCTCTCCGCTCGTGGAGCTGTGCCAGGGCAGGGTCAGGCTGAGATCAGGGAAAGGTTCTTCCCCCAGAGGGTGCTGGGCACTGCCCAGGCTCCCCAGGGAATGGGCACGGCCCCGAGGCTGCCAGAGCTCCAGGAGCGGTTGGGCAGCGCTGCCAGGGATGCCCAGGGTGGGGATGCTGGGATCAGGAGCTGGATCGATGATCCTTGTGGGTCCCTCCCAGCTCAGGATATTCTGTGGTTCTACTCACACCCTCAGCTGGAGTCTGACACTGCCATCTGCACCTCTGCTGGATGAAAACCCCACACATTTATTTAAAAGATCCCATTTCACACGCCCTTAAAGGAGGGGTTATGAGGGGATTATATCAAAAACACTGAAGATCCTTTCATGGCAGTGAAAAATACCCTGGCAAGTGTACAGGTCACTGCCAAAGGCAAGGAGCAAAACGGGACCTGATTGCTGGGAGCTGCCTGCAGTCCTTAAAACCAGTTTTGGCACCCCCATAAAACACATTTCTGGTGGTTTAGGGAAGGAGAAGCAACAGTGGAAACTCAGCTTTTGAACCAGACCTAACAGAACTTGGGGTAAAACATCTGTCTGTCATTAGTGTTCCTCTGCAGCCCAGATC
The DNA here is from genome assembly GCA_013397815.1 of Aleadryas rufinucha. NCBI lineage: Eukaryota > Metazoa > Chordata > Aves > Passeriformes > Aleadryas > Aleadryas rufinucha. The sequence goes on along the minus strand of VZTH01017015.1, from coordinate 41,248 downwards.
CTCCAGGCGACCCCAGATGTGTACGTTAGATTATATTTATTTTATTATTCACATTATAGCAGTCACTTCTTACAGAAACTGCTGTGTTTCTCTTGGATCCAGACCTTAAACTTTTCTGACAGTTTTAAAAACCCCATGTGGAGCCAGCAGGATTTTCAGTTCGGGTTTATTTTCCTTTTGGTGAGTATATTCCATATATAGCCCTCCTCCTAAACTCAGAATGCTTCCATATGTAATATAAGAAGGAAGGCAGGATTTAGAAATACACCAGCTAAGGACAAAAGAATTCACCAAGATAAATGCACAAGAGCACAACAAATTCTACCCTTTCTTTTTACAGAAAAAGAGCAAAATCAAGAATAAAATATTGTCTCCAAACCAGTTTGCTGGTTTGTTTTTAAGCCAAGAAACCACTGAGTAGAAGCTGTTACTCAACCTATTCCATCACTTTAAAGATGGAGTTCCAGTGGATCAGGTTTTCAAATGCCCTTTTCACAGACAGCCTGCTAAAATTTCTCTGGATTCACGTTGCACACAAACTGTTCTTGCCCTGGACAAGTCAGGAAAAAATTCCATCTAAAAGCAGAGGAGGGAAGGACAGCTGAGACACCCACGGTGAAATCCTGCTGGAATCACACTGTCATTAAACTTCAGTGGAGAACCAAGAGCTATTTGAGCCCTGGGAACGAGAGCAGCCCTGTGGGATGGGATGGCCCAAGGTAACCGAGCTCTGTTCACAGGCTGGAAAACAAGCCTGGGATCTTGGGAGCAAATCCCGGCCACTTCCAGCAGTCACTGGCTCAGAGTCGCTCGCTTCCCTAGCAGGAGATTCCCTTTAGTTCCTAATTACACCAGATTTGGGTGCAAGTTTTTGGGGTGGGGATCTGCTGCCACTTCTGGAATCTGCAGACACATCATCCCAGATTGGTTTGGGATGAAAGGGACCTTAAAGCCCATCCAGTGCCACCCCTGCCATGGGCAGGGACACCTTCCACTGTCCCAGGCTGCTCCAAGCCCCAATGTCCAGCCTGGCCTTGGACACTGCCAGGGATCCAGGGGCAGCCCCAGCTTCTCTGGGCACCCTGTGCCAGGGCCTGCCCACCCTCCCAGGGAACAATTCCTGCCCAATATCCCATCTAAATCTCCCCTCTTTAGTTCAAAACCTTGCCCTGTCTCTCTGTGCCCGTGGAAGAAGTGCCCCCGCTGTTTTTTCAGGCCCTGGAAGGCTGCAGTGAGTTCTGCCCTCACTCTCACTGAAAAGGCCACGGTGATTTTTCTCTCCACAAGTAATAAAAGAAAATAGCCAAGAGCCAGAGGCCACGGGGGACGAGCAGAGCCCACTCTGAGCCAGCTCCCGCTGCAGCAAAGTCTTCCATCATCAAAACAAAAGAGAGAATGAGCCATTGTCTCTGGCTGCAGCACCACAAACACACTTCTCAGACCTGCACGGAGAAAAGCAACACCTCAATTCCCAAATATACCCCAGTCCCTGGGATTTGGAACCCAGCTCTCCAGCCTGCGTTTCACTGTGCAAACCAGAAACGTGAGAAGTTCAGCCCTCATCCAGCACCTCGTTGTGCTCCTGCTGCCCTTGTGGGGAGGAGGGTTTGATTTCCTGGGCCCATTTCCATTCTTTCCCATGGATCCAGCAGCTGGCAGCGACGCTGTGCAGCTCGGTTCTGCTTTTCTCTGCCTCTGCAATTGCATTTCCACAATTACCCAGAGCTGGAATTCCTGGGTGTTGATTCGGCTCGGGATGAGGTTTTCAGGATACCAAACAAGGAGGAGAAAGGAGTGCTTGAAGGGAGCCTACGAGGAAGATAAGGAGGGACTTTGGATGAGGACATGGAGTGCCAGGACACAGGGAATGGCTTCCCACTGCCAGAGGGCAGGGATGGATGGGATATTGGGAAGGAATTGTTCCCTGGGAGGGTGGGCAGGCCCTGGAATGGATTTCCCAGAGAAGCTGGGGCTGCCCCTGGATCCCTGGCAGTGTCCAAAGCCAGGCTGGACCAAGAATAACCTGGTCCATGGAAGGTGTCCTTGCCCATGGTCAGAACCAGATGGGCTTTAAGGTCTCTCCCAACCCAAACCATTCCACAATTCCCTAATTCCATAACCTTTACTGTTAGCAGTTCAGTTCCAACTGCAGACATCTGAGGAGATTTTTTTCTCCTCCCAGAATCTTTTACCCCAGTATTGTTTACAGTAATATTCCAGGCAGTGCAGGCCAAAGCCATCATTACAGTAATTATTTGCCAATCTCAGTCTCTGAGGTTTGCAGGAAAACACACATTTTGCTGGGAAATGGATGCTGACAGGGAGATCAACAGGAAATACTCCTAAATGCCTTTCTCTAAGACTGGCAATTAGCATCAAGATCCATAACCTTTAGGGAAACAGGGACACTCCCTACACAAGAATTGTTCCTTTAGGGACGCTGGCTCTGCCTGTTCGGGTTGCTGAGGCCCTGAATCCCTGGAGACTTCCACCGTGAGACAATTTCAGTGCAAGACACAGCCAGGCAGGCCTGATTTCCAAAAATACCAAACTGAGATTACATAAAACGAGTGGGAAGACTGACAAAAAATAAAAAAGCAGGGTTTTGATCAAACAATTTATGGCATTTCTGACTGGGAATGCAAATGAATTAATCTCAGTGACCTTAAAAATGAACTGAAGCAAGGGGTCCTTGGAGGCACAGAGGGAGAATAGGAGGCTTTTTTCTCAGAGAGGGAGATAATGCTTGGACTAGAGCTTTTTTAATGCATTGTGCTCAGTAAATTCAGCTCAGGGACAAAACTCCTGTGGAATATTTGATTTCTGGCATGGAAACTGCTACACTGAATTCCTAAATCATCCTGCAGTAAGTGAGGTTCTGGAGGCTCCAGAACATTTATTTCCTGGAGATTTGTACTCGCTCACTGATCACTTCCATAGGCGTTAAGTAACAGAAAAAGGCAGTTCTTCTGAAAAGGGCTTTATTTTGCTTTCTTGTGAATGAGCCATGTTCTGTTCCCATTTTTTCCCATAGGAAACTGCTGATCTTAGCAGTACCCAAACTTCGGAAGAAATGTCAACAGAGGAGACGTGGAAAAAATTCCCACCCTGCCGAACGTAATTTTTTCCTGTCTCACATAAGACGTTCCCAGGAAAGCCTGAAATATAATCGAGCCAGATTTACTTTTGCAGGGGTTATCCAGCTTCTGCAGCATTCCCCATGGGATGCATCACCAGTGCTGCTTTATCCCAGTCTGTGCCTGGATCCCAACTTCCAAAGGAGTCCTTCCCTGGGCAGGAAGCAGGAGATGGAGCCCTTCAGATGGCAGGTGCTTCCCAAAACAGCACTCCAGGGGTTTTTCCCCACCTTTTCTCCAAAACTCTCCTTCTTTTCACACCTTTGCTTTGGCTGGCTTTTGAGCAGCTAAGTCCTGGAAAACCACTGGGATGGAGAGCCCACAGCCTCTCCAAACATCCCTGCTCTGGTTGTGCCTGGAGCAAGAGCCCGGGGAGCAAGGGATGGGAATCCACCTCACCCTGCATGACTTGGCTGATCCTCGTTTGGCTTTGCACTAATTAGTGACCGAGCGAACCAGAGAAGTGCTGGGGTTGGAGGGATGTAGGAGAAGGTGTTTTTCCTTCCCTTGTCCAGGAGGGATGACGGACACTGGAGATATTGGGAGTCAAAGCCTTTCCTCAGGCCACCCCAGCAGTTCTGCACAACAGAAACATCTCCTAGCAAGGAGAGGGGGAAATCCCTCATTATTTCTTGTCTCTATCTAAAGCCTCCTTCAGTCTAAACTCACCAGCGACTGAATCACTCCCAGTTCGAGTGAAACATAAAAAAAGAAACCTTAAAACCATAAAAAAAAGGACTGCAAACACAGCCACGGAATCTAAAATTAACAAAAGCAGAACCTCTACGCTGCTGTGGATTTTCCCTGAGCTCGGCAGGCCCCTCTCACCACCTCAAAGTGCCGATGGTTTCCTCTCCCACATCCCACAGAACCGTCTGCACCCCAGGCAGGGCCTGCTCTGAGATTCCCAGGGGTTGTCCCTTCCCTTTCTCCAGCACTAATCAACGTCGTTTTGAAAGAGCAATGGGATGTGTCATCTCCGTGAGCTCCAGCGCCCCTCCTGCACTCATCCCACGGTGTCTGAGTGCCATCAGACACATCACAATTATTCCTGCTGCTCCCTTCAGGCAGGCTCCTCACCACAGCTGCTCTGCTCTCACCTCTGGATGTGCAACTGGCTCAGAAAACAGTGGAAGGACTCATCCAAAATGGGATTTGTACAGTGCAAACGCTGTGGTTTTACCTTCGGAAGCCTCACCAGCAGGCAAAGCTTTCCTTCCACGCTGCTGTGTTTTTGAGGCGTGGTTGCTGCCCTGTTTCTGCATCAATCTGGATGCCAAGGAAAGAGTATTGCATTAAAACCACGAGGCAGGCTTTGGCAGCTGGCACAGCAGCAGCTCTCCAGAGCATGTAGGAGTTTAAGGAGATGACAGCTTCCCAGTTGCTTTCCAGCAGGGAAGCAGCAAAAATCATCTGCATGAGGCGGGCAGGCTCCCGGTGCCATTCCCTGCCAGTTAAGGCAAACAACCATTTAATTTTCTTGCAGGGAGGGACAGGATCGACTTCCCATTCCAAGCAGCCCTGAGAAGGTCAGCAGGCACCAGGAAATACTGAAAAATCGTGTCAAAACCCAAGCCAAGATGGGTTTCAATGTGCTCCAAGGCAGGGGCTGAGATTTATCATCACCAAAATCCCAAGTGCAGAGGAGCTCCAGGAAATGGTAACAAACTCCATCAGGAACGCCTGGAATGCTTGTGATGCCCCAGCTGTACAGCTGCCACACAATCCCTGCTCCCAGATAAACAGCTCATTCCTCTGCTCACGTTTTAAAAGGGAATTCCTTCGGTAAAAGCACTCTGTGCCCCCACTGCTAAACTCCTCAGCCACCTTCCCAGCTTCTCATGGCAAGGGATTCTGGACAACTTCTGCTGAAATTAGGGTAAAATTTACACAGGAGCTCAGGGAATGTCAGCAATTACCAGCATGACCTCAAGGCTTAGAGAGGAATCGAGATTAGAGGGAGACTTGTTTTTCTGCAGTGATTTGGTAGCAGATGGTGACTTTTATTTAGCCCTTCTGAAGAAAAGTAGCCTTGAAACGGGCACTTTCCCAGCTTCATTAACGTGACATCGAGATAAATATCAAATGTCTGAGGCAGGGACGGTTCCCAGAGCCTCACACAACCCTTAACTAATCCAAACTCTCGTGCTGCAATCTGCTCAGTGGCTTTTGGAGATGTGAGCCTCCAACTTCTGCTGCTTCTTCCTCTGTGCTTTCTGATTTTATCCTGCAGTGAAGCCAGTCCAGCTCAGCTTCTCCACTCTTTGCTTGGAAAATTCTGAGTGTTTTCCAGCTCTCAGCAGAGGCTGAGACCACTCAGCTCTTCCACCTGCATTTTGTTTGCTGATAGGTACAACAAATAACCAGCAGCTCTTCTCTTTAGAATGTGAGCATCTTCTCAACCCACCCTGAGCAGCGTCACTGAACCCTCTGGGCTTGCATCACAACTGGAGTGGCCCAAAGCGTGAAGTGGCTTCAAAAGTTTCAAGTAAGAGCAAGGAAAGTGTCAAACAAGACAAGGTTGAAGAAGCCAACAAAATTTGAAGCACCTAACGAAGGGTCAGAAGTCACCAGCATCGCGTTCAGGAGGACAATTTGTGGCCAAACAGTCAAGATAAACCAGACATGCCTACAAAGTAAAGAAAATGTTGCCACGTTTTGGCCTCTCTGGATTGAAAACACCCTTCTGGTTGGAGAATTCTACCAGAAGTACCCAGCAGCCTCCCCCTGCCTGAAGGAAATCCATGTGCTGGCTGCTCCTGTGCCTGAGGCTCAGGAGGATGTGTTTACACCGGTGACATTTCACAAACTGTGTCCCCATTCCCCTCCCACTCAGTGCTTGACAGAGACTGCACCAAGCCTGGCCTGATTCCTGCTAACAGCAATAAAAATGCTCCCTTTCAGCTGATAAATGGGCACAGGTCAAGAGGAAATCAATTACAGATGGAAAAATACACATTTCTAACGTGTACATTTAAACAGCTCCTTTGTAAGGGCTCAGGTACAGCTGAGATATCTTCAGATCTGTTTTACACTGCTAAAAACCCTGCACTTAGTGCTGGCTCGCAGCAGCACATATGGCACGCCAGAAAGCACACGAAGGAATCGTATGAACAAACAGCTCCTGCTACATAAATGAAGGCAAAATCAATTCTCCCTCCACTTATAATTGAATGAAAACCATGCAGAACCATTAAACATTACAAAGGGGAAAAAAGGCCCTGAAAACTGAAAAGGAAATTGAAGAATTTGCTTGTTTAACTCAAATCATGTATTTCTATTTTGCTGTAAGGTTTTTGATTTCACTGATCATGGGATCCCATGGGATGGTTTGGGTGGGATGGTTTGGGTGGACCATCCAGTGCCATTATTCCTATTCCCAACATTCCCTCACCCATCCTGTAACAGCTCCACTGCTTTTTAAATCTATTACCTTGTGTTTATTTATTCTGCACTGCAATCCATAAAAAAGCTCAGGTTAACTCTCCCCCACCATAAATTCCAAGAGGCAATCTCCAGCTGAAGGAATTAGTTACTCAGAGTGCTCTCAGCTCCCAAAACGTGACTATAAAACAACTCAGCCCAACTTAAATCATATCAGATTTGTAACCAAAAAGAATCTCGATTCCTGTGTGGAGCTGCCAGCCCTCATTAATCATGTCCTGATGAATGAAACCCTTTCCAGTGCTGGCAACAGAGATTTGCTCGGAAACGCTGCAAATGTTTCAGGTTAATCTTTCTGACAAAGCAGTCGATTCAGTGAAATAACTTCCTCCACATCCCCTGCATCCTCACTGGGATAAATCCAAGGAGCTGGGCTGGAGCCGAGGAATTCAGCCTGATTTCTATCAGCTGTGGTCCAAGCCAGAATTTTTTTCCCCGTTTCAGTGCCTCGGTTAAAATCCTCAGGGAACCTCGGGACATATTTTCACATGTTCAGCCGATGATCTGCTTGGAGAGGCTTCCAGATGGATTGGAGAAGACAAGCTGAAAAATGCATGGTCATGTTCTCCTCTGAAATGGTGCTGCAAGGGGCTCAGCTGACCTTTGCTGAAGTGTATTTTAAGAACAAGAGTCACTTGGGGAATACTTCACGTCTCGGGATAAATATATTTAGCTGGAAACGAGACCTAAACAAGAACAAGGTATTTAAAACTGGCTGTGTGCCGTAGCCTACTGTACTTACAGTAGCTTCTCTTTACAGAAGAGGGGCACAGAAATGAGAATTTTGGTCTTGAAGTTTTCTTTGCCCCTTTTATAACTGAGCATGGCAAGTGCAGCATCACAGCACCAGAGCTGAGAATGTTTAATCAAAATGTCATTTCTGATGGGAAACTCCACTCCTGGTTTTAACAGGCTCCAAAAGGCATTTTTTATATCACTTAGTGCTGAAACTTTATTGTACGACATGTGTTTACCCTGAATTAAGCTTTCCCCACCTTTCTGAAAACACTTCACGATAATGGTTAAGGTTTGGGGGTTTTTGCTTAACCTGCAATCCTTTAAGCAGGCCGGGGCCAGAGGCACTGGGAATACGAACAGCTTTTGAACCCCTCCAGCGATGGTGACTCCACCACTGCCCTGGGCTGCTGAAAGCGAGGGCCAGAGCAGAACCTTGTATTTTATCAGCTCTCGGGTTTAAAGTTAATTCTTTACTGATCAAAAATCTCATCATGTCCTTCCCAGAACTGTAATTTGCAGGATTCTTCCTGAAAGGATCACTTGATACGCACACACAGAAAAATCAAATTATAAACTTATCTTCACTTCAAGTAGAAAGGGAAGGGTAAGGAAGGTCATCCCTGAGTGGTGCTGGCTGAAGGTCACTCTGCTCTGGCTGAGCTTTTAAGTATCAGAAAAACCAACAGGGATCAGCAGCAGAGAGTCGAAGGTGACACGTATTAGTGAGGCACGGGATTGCAGTGGGTGGAAGGGGAGGTTCTGGCTGCAAATATTTACACAAACTGGAACAGATTTAGGACAAGCTGAGCCAGCCCAGCCAACCATGAGGCAAAGCAAGGCTGACTCTGAACGACCCCGAGTTTGATATTTACTGTGTCCTCTGGGGATTCAGGCCTGGCTTAGGCTAAGTCAGGTCGATAAAAATGAAGTCCAGCTCCCGAAATCTAGTAATAACTCAGCAATTCAAAGGATTAGAAAGAGGAGGTTAATCCTGGGGCTAGAACTAGAAGCAGGGTCCTGTGCTGAGCCCAAACCAGACAGTCTGNAATGAGGTTCAACACTGACCCTGGAGCCACCACCAGTCCAGGTAAACATGCAAACCCCTGGAAGCCTCTCCAGAGCTCACCCAGCAGTGCAGAACAGCCACATCCATCCTGCCTGGCCCTGGAAGCAGCTGCAGATCCTGCAGAAGGCGTCTGCCTCTCCCCCAGCCCCAGGTCTCTCAGGGTCTGCAGACCTCCAGGCTACCTGAACTCACCCATTTGTTGGCAGCTGCTACTTTGCAGACTTTTACCAAAACCTCACTTTGTGGGTGGAAGAAGAGGGCAAGGAAGAGCAGAAATTTCTACTGCTTTGGAGACTATTAAACATTTCCCATCCTGTCTCAACCATTTTGTGTAACTCCCAGCTCACCCCAAACAGGGGAGTTCTCTGAGACAGGCATGAACTAAGGGTAAAATGCAGCTAAAATTCATCCTACCAGCAATACACGCTTACTGAATAAACTAGCTGGGCTTGTCACAGCAAATCCCTGCACCCAGGGCCCGGGGGGACAGCAAGGGAACATAAACACTCTGCCCTTTACCCACTGCGTCGCTAACCTCTGGCTGGGAACTGCACATCGTGGGGACAGGCTGAAGTGGATTCTGTGACTGCAAAATACCCTGCCAGTGCTGTGCATCCAGTGCTGTGGATCACACAGGAGCGGTTTGGTTGCTGCTGAGCAGGGCTTGCCCTCCTCAAGGACTCTGCAGTGTCCCATGGGACAATCCATGTTTTCCACTGGGAATAGTGGGGGGATGAGTGTTGAAGAGAGAGGCAAAGAATGAGTTAAACACCTCAGCCGTGTCTCTGTCCCTGTTTGTGAGGTGACCATCCCAGCAGTGATCACCCCCTCCTGTCCCCAGCTTGCCCAGTTTCCAGGCTCAGCAGGATGTTCTGGAAAACCCCTCTGGCCAGTCCGGGCCGGCTGTCCTGCCTGTGGTCCCTCCCACCTCCTTGTCACCCCCTCGCTGGCACAGCAGGGGACATGGACTGTCCCACACACAGTCCCTGGGGAGGGCAAGCCCTGCTCAGCAACAGCCAAACCTTGCACCTGTTACCCACAGCATTCCCAGCCTGAATCCAAACCCAGCGCTGTGCCCCTTCCTGCGAAGAAAGGAACCCTAGCCCAGTCAAACGCAGAACAGTGGGAACACTCTCTGTGTTCAGAGTTCTGTGGGGAAATCCTCAATTACTGAACACTAATCCCCCTCGGAACGTCTCTCCTGCCACCACAAATGTCTCCCTGGGGCCTGGTGCCCGTCTCGGGGCAGCCTCCTGGAGATGGCCAAACCTCCTCGGTCTCCTGGGGCTTGGCTCCTCCACCAAGCTCGGGCTGCTCCCGGCTGGCTCGGCCACAGCGCCCTGGGAGCCCTGGGGTGGACACTGGTGGCTGCAGGACACTTGTGGCTCTGCCACCTGCTCCTGGGAATGCTTCCCCAGATCGGGCTGGGGTCCCATTTCTGCTTCCCGGCTTTCCCTGGCCACGTCAGTGCTCAGGGGTTCCCTGGTGGTGTTGATCTCCATGGGAGCTTGTTGGTCTCCATGGTGCTCATCTCTGAGGGAGCAGAGAGAGCTGTCCATGGGCTCCTCATGTTCCACAGGCCGGCAGGGCTTCCTGAGACTCTCAGAGGGACAGAGGCCTCTGGGAGTGACATTCTGAGAGGGGGGAAGGCACTTGGAGGGAACGAAGCATCTTTGAAAACACAGGACCTTGAGGGGCTGGGGGCTCTCTGTGGGAATGGAGGCTGTTGGCAGGTGCTGGCAGGGATGGGGATTCTCAGGGATGGGGAGGTCCTCAGAGGGAGGGAGGCTGTCGGAAGGAAGGGAGGTGCTCAGAAGCAGCAGGGGGCTTGGAGGGTTGGAGGCCATCAGAGGCCAAGGAGGCTCCCAGCACAATGGTGGCACTCTGATGGCCTGAGCTTCTCGGAAGGACGGTCAGTCTCTGGTGGAACGTTCTTGACGGGCTGGAGGCTCTCCCAGGGATGGCCACTGTGGGTGGGAGCAGCCCCTTGCAGGCCCAGAGTCGCCTGGAGCAGTGGGCTGAGGCACAGCAGGGCAGGTGGCCTTGCCTTCACAGCCGCTCCAGTGATGTCTGTGTAACTCAAGTCACACCAACAAAGTGCTTATATAGCTTGGGTTATAAGATATCTATGTAACCTTAATATCAATATAACCCAAATCATGACCTTTTATCAATGTGACTTAAAGAATATCACTATAACCTTAAACATAGCTTTTTATACTTATAATTTTGAATACACTTTGAATCATAGCTTTTACTTATATAGCCTGAATTATAGCTTCTACACCTATAACTTGATGCTTATAACTTTTGATACCCATATAATCTAATATGAATAACTTTTTATACAATGTAATAGCTAGTATATAGCTAACTAGTTGCTTATGTGCAGAATAAAGAAAGGAGAGAAAAAAAAAAAGAAAGAGCTAACTTAGCAGGTGTATAGCATTAGAGATAAGTAAGTGTAGTACTAATGAGAAATTGGCAAGCCAAAGCCAATTATCCACAAAACAAAGAATTTAGACCGGTTAAGACCAGACGGACCGAAGAGCATCACAACTGCGCACGGCTCGAAGACAAAGTTGAAAAGTTCAAGTGCGAAGAAGACTTTAGAAGCCTTCATCAAAGACCCCCGAAGACCCCCGAATTGGAGAGGTGCATGCGCAGTGCAAAGAATTATCTAATAACCATGAGATCATGCTATGTAAATTAGTTCCGGCGCGTATGTGATGATGCTGTAATGACATAGCAACCTTTAGCGAAATTTTACTGTATAAATATGCCACCGCACTTGACAAGGGTGGGTGAGTTAGGAGGAGATATCCCCCTCACCACCAGCGCTGCAATAAACAAATACCTGCTCTATAGACATCGGTCTATGGGGATTTATTTCCAGCCTATCTTTCGGGCATCACCAGCCGTGCCCGCAGTGCCCGCCACACGCCGGCGTGCAGCGGTGCCGGCGTCCCACGCGGAGCCTGGAGCAGCAGCAGCAGCTCCTGCAGCTCCTTGGCCACGCTCACGCAGGGGCTGCAGCCACAGGGGCCGCTCGGGGGGCTCGCGGGACCGTCTGGACGCTTTTCGGGGCTCGCCTGAGGCCCGGAGCCTCCAGAGGCCGCTCAGCTCCTCCGCGGGCCACTGGCCTGGAGCCCGGGGCACCGTCTCATCTTGTGAGTGCATCGGCCCCCGCGGTGCCCAGGGGCCGGTGGCCCAGCAGACGGCCACGGTAGCCAGCAGCAGGGCAAGTGCAGAGAGCAGGAGGCCACCGTCGCTCATGGCTGCGGCGCTTCCCATCGCGGCTGCACTGGCAGCGGTGGGGCTGGCCCGGCTTAGACAGGGACACCGTGCTGGTGTCACAGTGCTGGGGCCAGGACACCGTGTGACATCACAGCCACTTGTGTGACATCACAGCCCCTCGTGTGACGTCACAGCCCCTCGTGTGACGTCGCAGCCCTTTGTGTGACATCACAGCGCCCTTTGTGTGATGTCACAGCCCTTTGTGTGATGTCACAGCGCCCTTTGTGTGACATCACAGCCCTTTGTGCCATCACCTCCCCACTCGCCTCAGGGGCAGCAGGACTGGCTCAGCCCTGAGGGTGCTCATGGCCGCAGAAAGCCTGCAAGTCAAAACGGGAGCCCAGCCGACGGCAGTGAGGCGTTCCCAGGAGCAAGGGCACCTCAGGAACAGGCCTGGTGCCACCAGTGCCACCCCACGGCTCCCAGGACACTGTGGCAGCTCCAGCTGGGAGCAGCCTCTGCTCCGGGCCTGACAAGATCCTGCAGACACACTGGGAGCTGGAGCTCCCCCAGTCCTGCTGGGCTCTCCCAGCCCGGCTGGCCAGGGCCAGCAAGAGGTTTCTGTTTGCAGCTCCCCAACTCCCGCAGAGCCTCTGTTCTAAACAAAACAGCATCTCCCAGGGAGCTCTCAGGGTGCTCCCACTGCTCTGGTTCCGACTGGGATAGGGCTTCTTTCTTCCCAAGAGCTCCCAGGGTTTCCTTGGGAAAAAGGGATCAATTCTCAAAGCATCGGCATTATACTCCCTGTGCAAATAAAAACACTGGGCTGGGTTCTTCATTTCTGGTATTGGCAGCCACCCCCCTGTCACACAGGAAGATAGAAGCATGAATTCCCAAAAATACAACATCTTAGCAGCCTTGTAACATTCCAGTACTGCAGAGCAGTTTAATTCCGAGTTAGAAGATGACACTGGGAAAGATGAACTTCATGGATTTCCTGGTACGCAGCAGCAGGGGAAAAAAAAATGACAATTTTAATATTTATTCCTGGAAGTGCTGCACAAAGCAAGAGCAAACAATTCCACCGACTACACAGGACATCTCCTATCCTGACAGCACAGCAGAACGCTCCTTACCCAGGAAAAGGAGCAGGAAAAGGCACCACACAACGCTCACATCATCTCCACGGCTGCCTCGCCCCACAGTCACAAACCACACACAACTGCCAGGCCTGGTGTTCCAAGCTTTGCCCCCACAAAAAAAAGAAGATTAACAGAACTCCAAGACAGAAAAAAAACACGAAGGAAATCTCAAAGTCAAACCCTACTTGCAAACCTCCTAATTCTTGTGCTATTTAATACTCAGGGTAAGCAGAAATGCAAGGAAATTAAAGCTGCCAATCAGTGCAATCCAGCCACAATCATCACCTGAAGTGCCAAAGCTCCTGCTGGGTCTCTGGTTCTTCTGAGCTGCAAGCAGAGCAAGCCCTGTGAGTTTTTAAATACAAGAGCTCACTCCTTTTTCCCAGTACTATTTCACCTGATAGCAATTAATTGTTCAGATTAATAGGAGGGTAATCAGAAGTTGTGCTGCCAAAATGACGCCTGAGCTGGGCAGGTGCAGCGGGAAGGAAAAGCACAGGCACAGCCTGATTGTGCCCAGCTCCTCCTCATTTTTCCCCTCTAAAGCACCAGAAGCACTGCAAAGCTCCAACCAGAGCACCCCTTGCTGCCTGGGCATTCCCACACCAGTCCCACAGGAAATACTCCTGCTCTGTTCAAACAAGTCTCGGGGCTCTGGGAAACATCGCTGTGGCAGGCACTGGGGCTGCCTCAGTGCAGCAATTCCAGAGCAGCCATCCCAGATGGAATCACCTGCCCAAAAGGCACCTCCCCAGCGCTGCCTCTGCTCTGTGGGCAGCAGCCATCCTTCCTGCACACCCTTCAGCCAGCTTTTCCCTGCTCCTCCAACACAATCCTGACTCTTGCTCTCTCTGCCATCCACATCCCAACCCTTCTGTAATTCTGGAAGAAAAAATATTTCCTTGTTTTTATTATCTTTTCCTTTATTTTTTAGTTATCTTTTCCTTTTTCCCACTTGTATTTTGAGGTTACTGCTGAATGAAAGGGAACTCCCAGATTGGTTTGGGTGGGAAGGGATCTTTAAGTCCATCCAGTGCCACCCCTGCCATGGGCAGGGACACCTTCCACTGTCCCAGGCTGCTCCAAGCCCCAACCAACGTGGCCCTGCAATGGTCCTGATTGTACAACCTGGAGAGGAGAAGCTTTGGGGTGACCTCATGGTGGCCTCCCAGGGCCTGAAGGAGAGACAAGAAACATGGAGAGAGACTTTGGACAAGGGCTGGAGGGACAGGACACAGGGAATGGCTTCCCACTGCCAGAGGGCAGGGATGGATGGGATATTGGGAAGGAATTGTTCCCTGGGAGGGTGGGCAGGCCCTGGCACAGGGTGCCCAGAGAAGCTGGGGCTGCCCCTGGATCCCTGGCAGTGTCCAAGGCCAGGCTGGACATTGGGGCTTGGAGCAGCCTGGGACAGTGGAAGGTGTCCCTGCCCATGGCAGGGGGGGCACTGGATGGGCTTTGAGTCCCTTCCCACCCAAACCATTCTGGAAGTCTGTAATCTGCACATCCCAACAGGACGGAGCTCTCTGGCTGCATCCCACAGTCAGTGACTCTCTCTCATGTGCCCTTTCTTGTGCTCAGTGGTCTGGAGGCAGTGCAGAGACATCCTGAGGAGGAGAGAATTAGTCCAGAAAAAATTTAATGCCAGGAAATCTTTTCAGAAAGGACCTGACTCAGTGAGGTGACGAGAAGAGCAGTGCCTGATGAGCTGGCACACACACCCCGGGCAAGCAGGAGAAGAAAACAACTTTTCCTTTGGAGCTTGGAAACTTAAGGGGTTTTTTGTGCTTAAAATAAAGAAGCCAACAAATTCACAACGTGCCCCTGCAAGGAGGATGCTGGAAAACATTGGTTTCAGGATTATTCAATAACCCTTCTCTTCCCTGTTGTTCTGATGAATGAGAATTGGAGCTAATTTGCTGGAGTTAATTATTTATTGCTATGAAACCTTACGGCTCGCAGATGGTCACTGCCATTGTAAGAATTGCAGGGGACCTGCAGCATCTTGCTGGGGCCTCTTCTGCTTTAATTCCAGTAGAAAACACAACTATCTGCCAATTCCCAGGAAAAGTCCATTCTCTGTGTATTACCACTGGAGCTGTACCCTCTTCCCACTGCTGGCTGCTTCCCTTTTCCCAGTGAAAGGCATCGAGTGCAGATTGGTTTCAAAAAGAGAGAATTAAAGCTCTTTTTGTGGAGGAAAATGAACTGGCAGCAAGGAAACCCTGCTGTAACCAATGTCACTCAAGGATTGTTCCTGCCTCTTCCAGCAACCACAACCCTCACTCCCAAGGACAGAGGATGTTGCACACTCCAATAAATCAATCTAAGATAATAAATGCATAATTATGTGCCTCAGATCCCCCTAAAATTCTGAGCCACTGAGCTCGTTGGTCCCATCCACCTCGGATTTGAGGCCTGGGCTTTGCCAGGAGGTGAAAAACCAGAGGGCTGAGGAATTGCAGCAAGCACTGGAGGTCTGTGACCCCTTCCCCAAACAAAAATATCAACAGCAGGAGAGCAGCAGGGCTGTGTGTTCACCCTGCAAGAGGCCAAAGTGCTGCTCCTTCTGTTCCAGGAAGGGGAAAAAACGAGTGAGGGAATTTGCAGAGTTTCCTTGCGAGGTCTTGGAACATTAACCCCAGTAAGGCAAGTCCCAGGATGGAGACTCGGGCAGCTAGCTGAGCTTCAGGAGAAGTGGGAAGCACTCAGCTTCCCTCAGAACACTCAGTGATACAATATCATGGTGATATTCTTTTTTTAAATAAAACATTTGGGTTTTTTTAACAGGAAACATTTCGTTTCTTCACACGTAAATCTGATTATCAGCTACTCCAGCAGGAAAAAAAGGAGCAATTAGATTTGGAAAAGTGTAGCCAGCAGTGAATGTGCACACAGAGTGATTCTGGAGTGTAAACAAAGCTGGTTTAAACCATTCTGCTTTATTCTTTTTCATTAGTTTGCACAGATTATATTCAACTATTTGCTTTTTAATCACATTTGAAAACATTAATTTCCTATCAACAGTCCTGATTTCAAGTGCAAACACTGCTTAATTAGAACTCGTGGGGAAATGATTTTAGGTCCTGTGGAAAATGAGCCTGCTTTCCTTTCACACAGTAAAGCCCCTCGCAGCCCAAAGGTTATTCCATTTATTCCTGGGGAAAATCCAAATGCCAAAGATGAAATCCAAAAATGCAGGCACTGTTTGACGTGAATCGAAGTTCCCTCCAATTCTCCAGGACAAAGTATATAGAGAGGTAAAAACGAGGTTCCATCCATGCATGTTCCATCCATACTGCATGGAAATACACCTTTCAAAAATTCCAGAGCCTAGAAAAAGCAAGTCCCCTGGGGAAAGAAACAAAATCTACTGATAGGAAACCAATTTTAAGGGGAAAAAACCTGCAGCCACAATAACAAGATAACCAGAACCTGAGGATCTGAAAGCTTTCTTAAAAAGTCAGGTGAGGACACAGAGTCTCTCTCTGCTCATTCCTGTGCTTTCTTCTGCTCATGGAATCACAGAATATCCTGAGCTGGAAGGGACCCCCAAGGCTCATACAATCCCACTCCTGCCCAGACACCCCAGCAACCCCACCCTGGGCATCCCTGGCAGCGCTGCCCAAACGCTCCTGGAGCTCTCGCAGCCTCGGGGCCGTGCCCATTCCCTGGGGAGCCTGGGCAGTGCCCAGCACCCTCTGGGGGAAGAACCTTTCCCTAATTTCCAACCTAAATCTTCCGTGGAAAGGAAAGGGAGGTACTAAGTTGTGAATGACTGTGCTTTGCCTCAGCAGAACCAAACAGGAGGAGACACAGACTCTAAAAGGCTGAGCTTAATAAGACTGTAACAGGTAACCCCACTTGGTGCAAAAGGTGGACACAGGAAGGAGGTGATTAAATCAACCCACATTTACTTAAGGAAGTCAGATGAGAAGTTATTTGGAACGGAGGAAAACAATACAAGAAGTAATGGGAGCTTTGAGGGAGACATATCCATAAAGCTCCCCCACCAAACAGCCACTGTGGCCATTGGAAAGGCCATTACTGCTCCTTAACCACCTCCATTACTGACTGCTGGGCTGCATTTCCTGGGAATTCCCAGTGCTGCACAGCTGGCAAAGCCTGGCACAAACACAGTCACAGGATCCCAGGATGGTCAGGCTGCAGGGAGCACAGGGGGACCTGGTGGCAGCTCCCTGCTCCAGCAGGGCCATCCCAGAGCACAGGGCACAGCATTGTGTGCACACAGCTCTGCAACAGCCGCAGGGAGGAGAGCGCAGAGGCTCTGTGCACAATCTGCTCAGGGCTGGGCACTGCCCAGGGCACAAGTTGTGCCTCCTGTGCAGGGCAATTGCTGGGCTCAGGCCCTGCCCGTTGCTCTGGGGCCATTGCTGGGCCCCCGGAGCAGAGCCTCGGCCCTGCTCGGAGCCCTCCCTGCAGCCAGGGACAGCCAGGCCTGAGGGCCCCTCTCAGCTGGGGCTCCTCTCGAGGCTGAGCAGCCCCAGCTCCCTCAGCCTTTCCCTGTGAGAGGTGGATGGCAGCAGAGCCTCGTTCATCCCCCAGGATGTGTTGTAGTCTCGTTTCTCCAATTAAACAAACACTTCTCCTACAGATTACCAAAATACCCACTCGGAGCATCCAGCTACTGAGTGAAGCTCCAAGCACTGAAGCAGTCTGGCACAAACGTTCTCACTCAGCACAACCAATATCTTCCCTTGGCTTTCCTCCTCCAAGTCTGACAGGATCACAATGGAATGGAACAAAAAGGGCTGTGTCATTCAAACCCTCTGGAACGTAGAGGAACAGAGGCTGTTTGACTCAGGTTTGTGTGCGACACCACACCCCAGGTTGATACACAGACAGAAGGGTGATCCTTGCCCCCAGATTCCTCATTTTCCTTAGGTACTCCCAGCTGTCCTCAGCACTGGCCATTACCTTGTGCCTTGTCCTGTTATTTCTGGAGTTATTTGAAGAGCACAAAGGAAAGTGCACAAGCAGAGCTGATCTTTCTTTGAGCGCTCAGAAACGCTGGATCTGTAAGGGGATGAAACAGCCAGGAAATTTTTCATCTTTTATTCATCTGACTAGCTCTTACTGCAAAAGAATTGGGAAATTGAAAATTAGAAAGTTTGGACAGACCTGGGAAAGCAATTCAAATGCAAATATCAGCGGCTTGGTGCAAAGACAATGCAACTCAACACATGGACACCGAGTTACAACAAAAAATTCATTAGGAGAGGTGTCAGACCAGACAAAAAACTGAGTAACCTGGTTCAAAACACGACGGCAGAAATTCCAACAACCCTGCTTTACAAAATTATCAGGAACTCAGTATTTAATGGAAAGCTTCACCAGACACCCGGAGTGAAGGTGGAGAGTAAGGCTGGGGCCATGCCCTGCCTCTCCTGGGGTTTATCCCAGTTCCAGAACTGTTTCTGCACCCCGCACAGGGAATTTCCGTGCGCCTCTCTCTGGGAACGCTTCAGGCAGTTAGCAAGGCTCTCATTTCTCTCCAAGTAAGTCCAAATGGGTGAGATTTCCATCAGCACAGAGCCTCTGCATGCAGCTCTCTCGCTGCTCCGGGGTTATCAGTCCGTTTCCGAGTGTCCTTCGGGATGAAGACATTATTCTGGCCTCTCTCTCTGCCTCATCCATCCTCCCAAGGCTTGATGACATCATTGTCTTGAGTGCTCCAAAGAGTGAAGAACACACCAATTTCCAGCCATGACTGCTGGCCCTGCATGTTAAGGGCTGGCTGGCTCAGGGGGTGTCAGCTGGTGTCCCAAAGAGCCGCTGGGAATGGCAGGAAGGAAGGAGAAATTGCTCCTTGGATGCCTTGGCCTCAAAGTTTGGAAACTCGGAGGTTTCACAAGTACAGTGTGAAATATGACTGCACACAGGAGGTGTTATTCAGAGCAGTGTGAGGATGATCCAAACCCCACACCTGTCCCCGAGCACAGCAAAGCCACCTGGCACAAGTGTCCCAGCACGACTTCAGGTGACAAAGGAACGCCTGGCTCCGTCAGGACTCAGGGTAGCTCAGGGAAGTGGGAGGAGGTTACAATAAAAGTTGGCAGAATCAGCAAGATCAGAGAGCTCCTTGCTCTGCTCCTGTACAAAAGTCTGGATTTCATTCCTGGCAGAGCCAAGGTTTTCCAGGTGCCCAGCACTGCTGATGAACCCGGCACCTCCACTCTGGCACCTTGTGACTGTACTCAGGCTGTTGGCCCCAAATGCACTCCTGACACTACTCCTTCCAAATTCCAGTCCCTTTTCACCAGCCTGGTACAGAATGATACAACCAAGAGAAAATCCCAGAATGGTTTGGGTTAGAAGGGACCGTAAAGTCCATCTTGTCCCTCGCCTTAGGCAGGGACACCTTCCGCTATTCCAGGTTGCTCCAAGCCCTATCCAACCTAGCCTTGGACACTTCCAGGGCTGGGGCAGTGAGTTCTCCATGGCTGGGATGTGTGACTGGGCTGCCCCAGCCCCTCCCCAGGGCTCAGAGCCGCTCAGCATGGCCTGGAGATGCCACCAAGTTCCCCATGGAGGACACACACCCAAGTCAGGCAGGAAACTCCAGCTCCTCTCCTTTTGAGGGACGCTGGGAAGGAAAGTGCAGCTCCTCCCTTTCTGAGGGAGCCTGGGAAGCTGTTTGGCAGGCATGATGGCCTTATTGCCTCATGTCCAGGTCAGCAGCCAAGTGTTTCTCCAAGTTATGCTTCCAAACTCATGGCTATTTAAGAGCAATAGAGAGGGATAAGATAGATAAGGATTTCGTTGTCCAAACGTGATCTCAGCTTTCTCTGCCCTCCTCAAGGACGTCCAGGCAAAGGGATCTCCACAAGGATGAGATGTTTGCCTTCTCTCCCCCCCAGACCTGCAGGCAGCTCAGCAGCCTCTCCCCTGGCAGCCACATCCACTCGGTCTCAGTTAATATGCAAGAGAGAAGGCCATGGTTTCTGAGGAGCTGGAAATGAGCATCTTCCAGAAAAACAAACCCATAATAAACAGCCCAATAACGCCTGACTGCTTTATCACCATCACACGCAGGCAAAGCACAGATTTTCTGCTAGATCATATTCAATACACAAATCCATTTAAAAACAACACCTCATAAACACTCTCGCCACAAGTTTTGGGGGTTGGTTTTGTTTGGGGCGTTTTTGTTGGAAGGACACAAACCCAGTAATCCTGAACGTCTGAAAGGCTGCAATTGCTGCCAGATCAGAACTGAATCGGCTATTAAACACCTCTACAAATTACCCTGATGTCAGGAAAACAAACCATGCCCATGTTAGCCAGAACCATTGGAGGCTCTGGGATGAATCACAGCAGTGACGTGGCTGCCGTGCTTGAAGGGACACAGTCATGACTTGGGGACGTCACCAGACGGCCCAGAACAATCACCCACCGAGACATATTTTTTAGTAGCTGCTCTCCAGAGCTTTTCAGGTGCAAGGCTGGTGTGTGCTGTGATTTATTTTGGGCTGGGAAAGCAGCAGCCTCACCTTATCGGATACTTTATCGACCCATTAAGTAGCAAACTCCTCTTAAATCTTGCTTTTTCTTTGAAGTACCTTCCAAAAAGTAAACAAAGGCACTTAAAAGGTCACAGACAGGTTTTCTTTCCTCCACATGAAAGATGGAGGCATTTTTAAGCCTGCCAATATTTTCCAAGCCAGTCTCCTGTATCGCCTCCAAATAGCTGGGAGAAGAGAAAATGTCTTTCTGCACCTGTATTTTCTCCCCCTGAATGAAAGGGTTGTTTCCTGCCCCACTGAAAATCATGAAGCGGATCAAGAATGACAGAAAATGTTTTCAGACTAAGGAAAAAAGGACTCCCGTGGGCAAATGTAATTCATCTGAGGAGGGGATGGCAGAGCGGATCCAAAATAAATGAGGTGCCGAGCGACGTCACCGAGCTTGGAACAGCAAGCAGGTGAAATATCGGTGTATCCAAAAAGGGAGGCAGACGCCGGCATCTGCTTGTGTGCTGGGGAAAACCAGAACCTGCATCTCCTCTGGAGTTACTGCCCAGGTGAGACCGTGCTCCACGAGGCAGGAATGGTGTGGGAAGGAAGGATGAAGGAGAAAAGCATGGCACTGTCAGAGGGGTGTTCCAGCACCCAAATGTCCTACAGACACCACCTGGCCCACGCTCCATCATGCTCAAAAGGAAGCCGAGGTCATGGAGTGCAAGTCCACAGCAGAAAATGGGATTTCTTTCCAAGCAAATAAGACTTGGAAGTGCAATAGAACCTTTAGCCACTGGTCCCTGCCACAGGGTTCGGTCAGTAAAGCACACCAAAACAAACAGGACGGTTTTTCCCTGGATTACTGATGAAAAAATTGTGGAACTGCCCAATATGCATTCACTGAGGAATATTCAACAAAGGGAGCCACTGACTAATTGTTGGTGTGCAGCTCGCTGGGAACAGCTGCTTTGAATACTGATCACCTGGGCAGATTAATTCATAATTAATGTCTGCATGCAACCTGGGGGCTTCTAAAAATAAATGGCTCTTCCCAGCCAGGACACTCAGGGTTTGTTCTGTTCCTCTGGAGGTGAAACCCGGCTCTTTAGGAATGTGCTGTGCTCTTCCAGGCTGAGAGTGCTGGGGAGACCCACGAAAAAATATAATGCCACAGATTGTGTCACTCTGCTGAATCCTGTTGGACTCTGCCTTGGATACTCAGCCTCAACCTGCTGAGGAAATATTGGCTTGTTCACAGCACCGAGTGGTCCTTTTTCCCCCTGCTCAGGGTTTTGATGTCTGTGTAACTCAAGTCACACCAACAAAGTGCTTATATAGCTTGGGTTATAAGATATCTATGTAACCTTAATATCAATATAACCCAAATCATGACCTTTTATCAATGTGACTTAAAGAATATCAATATAACCTTAAACATAGCTTTTTATACTTATGTAGTCTGAATCATAGCTTGTAGTTATATAGCCTGAATTATAGCTTCTACACCTATAACTTGATGCTTAGAACTTTTGATACCCATATAATCTAATATGAATAACTTTTATACAATGTAATAGCTAGTATGTAGCTAACTAGTTGCTTATGTGTAGAATAAAGAAAGGAGAAAAAAAAAAAAA
>VZTH01017015.1:1734-19360 GCA_013397815.1 Aleadryas rufinucha | reverse complement strand
CTATGGGGATTTAGTTCCAGCCTATCTTTCGGGCATCAGTTTACTCCATGCTTTGGGCAAGTTTACAGCTCATCCCAAGGCTGGGTGTCCCCATGGAGCGCAGACTCCATCCCCACGCTTCCTCTAGCAGGGAATTCTCCTCCAAGCTTTCCTTTCAGCCCCCAGCAGGCACAATGCCTTCATTAGCATGGCCTTTCTGCCATTCCATCCCAGCAGTCAGTAAAACCCTTTCTGCCTGTGCAGCTTTCCCTCAATGGCTTTATCTGTTCGCTGGTCGTTTTTCCCCCCTCACTGAGGCACAAATCCCACACACTGTTACTCCATTCCCCAGGTTCCCACAGCGCAGGGATCGATACCTTCTGAATGGCAAACCTAAACTGCCTTTTCCTGAGGCCAGCATTCCCTTCCTCTCCCCTCCCTCGGAGCTTTGGTGGTGCTGGCTGTGGAACAAAACCGTTTTTGAGGTTATTAACCTGCACAGGGGAGCTGATGGGAGAATTCCTCACATCCTCTAAAATGGATTCCTCTGGATTGCACAGCAGCCCAAGGAGCTGTTCCCTGGCACAAATGATATGCCAAACACACCAGTGACTGTTCCCAGCCCACGTTTTACGTTATGGAATTGCTTCTTGCTGAGATTATTCTTGAAATTAAGAGAGTTTCAGACTGCCTGGGAATGCAAATTCTGAGGGCAGCTTAGCAACAACAGCTCAACATTGTAACAAAGACAGAAGGGAGAAAATAAGGAAGGGTTGGAAAAAAAATCTCCTGCAAGACCTTTGTTAAAACTCATCAACAACAGAACCTGACTGCTCTTCCTCTGTAAGAATTAGATCTAACTTTGGTAAACACCACAAAAACCCCTCATTTTGTCAGCTCAAATCAATTCATTTCTGCACGCATTACTTGGGTTCTTGTATGGGGGAAGTCCTTAACAAAGCAGTTCCTGATCACATCAAGAAGTTTGGGATGTCTCTTGAGATCGAGCCAAAGCACACAGTAAGGACTGTGTGGCAGACTCTGATCAGGAGGTCGGTCAGGAAGGCTGAAGGGGAAAAATACAGATCTCTCCACAGACACAGAGAGATCACTGAGCCGAGGAGCAGAGAGTGCCCAGTGATGCTCGGGCTGGAGGTGCTCCCACCCAGACTCGCTGCAGGACAGCAGCCTGCCACACTGGGATCTCCAAATTCCCTTAGCCTTGGGCGTGGCTCCATTATCAACACTTTAAACTGGCAGAGTCCCTCCAGCTGAACTTCCCACAGCAAAAACAAGATGCAAGCACTTCCTATGCTTCAAGAAGTGGCCCTTAGCTCTGGAAATGACAGAATTTTAATCCCAAATCCTAAATCAAGCACTGAAGGGTAAAAATTCTGCACAAAAAGAACACAGTGAACCATTTGTGTCCAGGAGTGTATGAGAAGCACAGTGTTTATATTCCCATTTTCCAGGAAGATCCCTTGTGTCCCAGTTGTTTCCTTTTGGTTTGTTATTATGCTATTAGTCAGCCATGGGGGCGTGGGGCCCGAGGGGTGGAAATGTTCTCGATGCTCCATCAGCAGCTCTCCAGACTCCCTACGACTGGGACTTTCAGCCCTATCCAATATGAACTGGAGGAAAAATCACTCGGCTTCCCTGCTGGATGACTTGAGGCTTTCCCAGCCAGATGTTCCACCTGAACAGCCCTTCCCACCGCACAACAAGCAAGGCACTTTGCTTTAATCACCTTCATTAACAAAGCAATGGCTAAAGCTTAATTTCTTCACCAGATGATAAATTCAGGGGTTGTGTTCTCCCAGCAAAGACCAGTTTTCAGGCTGGTTTTGTGACGGGAAGCCCTGAGGAGGAGCTGTGTTGTCCATTCCTTGGGGCAGCACCAAGACAGGCTGGGTGAGTGAGCATCCCAGCAAAGCTCTGTGCCCCCTCACCATCGGGAACAGGGAAGGTGCAATTCCCTATTAAAGCACTCAGGGAATTGGATTGAGCCACTGGAGCTGGGACACGAGGGGGCAACACCTCATTTTGGGAAAACTCAGTCATTTAACAAACCCAGTCCTCTTTTCTCTGCCTGACTCTGGTGTCCTGAAGAACTTGAGCCCCGCAAGGAGAAGCAGGGCGTTCTCCCAGCCCTCCATCCTGCCCGTGGGAGGGGATGATGTTAGAATTCCAAGCAGGCTGGAGACGGCAGCAGCAGCAATATTCCAGCACATTAGCAATCATCTGCCATGGGGAGAGCTAATTTTTGCCTCATTAGAGCCTGATAGGAATCTGTGATGTTGAACAGTTCCGTTTGCAGCTGCTCCCAACCTGTTCTGGCCAGGTTTTTGTGGTAATCATCAGCCTGAACCGGAGCAGGGATGTTGGTAATGCATTTCTTTCCAAAGAAACACGGTAGCTGGTAATGCACTCCAAGATTCAATGAACCTTTCTGGCTGGTTAAAAGGTGCCTTTTCCATGGTTTAAGTCTTTCCAGGGATCAGGAAAGGACATCCAGGGATGAGCAAGCACAAGGTTCTCCCAAGCCACCAGGGATATATTCCAAATACCCTGCACATAGCAAAGATGCCATGGAAGGAAAGAGCTATGTCAAATTAATAAAATTACACATTCTCTTAGGAATACAACAAAATGAAAGTTCCTACACTGCCAAAGGAAATGTTTATGTGAGATTTCTATCCTTTCACCACTGAAAAAAAAATAGCCTTTTTTGCTCTTAAGAGTTTGTTGCCCGTTTGGGTCTGCTAGTGACTCCTAATTCCCACATGGTGGAAACCCCCCTCACCCTGGCACGTTTCCATTCCCTATTGCCCTTCTCCACAATGGAGCACCCTGCTCTGCTGGAAGCTGTCCCTGCCTATGGCAGGAGGTGGAACTGGATGGGCTCTGAGGCCCTGTCCAGCCTGGCCTTGGACACTTCCAGGGATTGGGAATCCACAGCTTCTGCGGCAACCTGTGCCAGGGCCTCCCCCTTCTGGGGAGTAACATCCTGAACAAACACAGGACAGTCCAAAGCAGCCTGCCAGGACTCTGAGAAACCTCACCACTGATGCTCATCACACCCACAGCACTGTCACTGCATCAACTTGTTCATGACGAGCTTTTAAAAATGAGGATTCTTTCTACTCCTTATGGAGCTCTTAAAATCACTAATTTGTAATATTGGAGTGAATACTCCCTGATTTCTATTCTGGGACCAGAGCGATTCCTGATGCAGATATCCCACAGTCTGACAGCTGATCTGCATAATGTTGTGAATGTGCTTATAACTCATCTCCAGACAGGGAAATAAATCTTCAGCTCCTCTTTTTGCTGTGCACTGCAGCACAATGCACAGTTCTGGAAAGGCCTCCTGATGCCAGTTCTGACTTGTGGAGTTCAGAAGATAAAAATTGTGTTATGAAACAGATCATTTTCATCACTCACTCAGGGGGAACAAAAGCCCAGTGAGGGTTTTTAACCCTTAACCTGTTTAGACATTGGTGACCCTAAGGAATGGGATTTTTCCAGCCCTGGGCCCCAGCACAGGGAGGACCTGGAGCTGCTGGGGAGAGCCAGAGGAGGCTCCAGGATGAGCAGAGGGATGGAGCAGCTCTGCTGGGAGGAAAGGCTGGGAGAGCTGGGATTGTTCAGCCTGGAGAGAAGCTTTGGGGTGACCAAATTGTGGCCTTGCTGAAAAAGCTGACAAGAAAGATGGAGAGAGATTCCTTACAAGGGATGGATTGCCAGGCCAAGGGGGAATGGCTTCCCAGTGCCAGAGGGCAGGGATGGATGGATATTGGGAAGGAATTGTTCCCTGGGAGGGTGGGCAGGCCCTGGCACAGGGTGCCCAGAGAAGCTGTGGCTGCCCCTGGATCCCTGGCAGTGCCCAAGGCCAGGCTGGACATTGGGGCTTGGAGCAGCCTGGGACAGTGGAAGGTGTCCCTTTAACAAACCCTTTGCTCTGTGTCCTGCCTTGACCCAAGCAGCGCTGAACAATCCTCGCTGCAAGTGCCCACATCCACATCCCATCCCACACTCCATTGCCTCCCATCAGCTTTCATTTGCTGGGAGATTTTATGCTGTGCTTTGGCCCCAGCTCTCACTCTCGTTTTCAGCTGCCGTGTCCGAGGCCAGAGCACGAAGGGAAGGTTTCACTTACTGCTCATCCTCCCCTGGTAAATAACAGCATTAAGCAGAGCATGGAGGCAGCAGCTGGGTGACAGACGGGGCTGTGCTGGCTTGTGTCACCCGAGGACCCGCCTCGGAATGCAACACACGGAAAGCGCCCGGCCGCGCAACTGGGGAGCAAATCCGGGCACAGGGAAGAGGGATAAAGAGCTCCAGCCCTGCTTTTTTTGTCAGCTAAATCTGAGGCTTCCCAAGAAGTGTTCAAGAGCAGGTTGGAGCAGCCTGGGATAGTGGAAGGTGTCCCTGCCCACGGCAGGGAATGAGATGAGTTTTAAGGCCCCTTCCAGCCCAAACCGTTCTGGGATCTAGGATTTATTTTGCCAAAGTAAGAGAGAAAACTGAGATTACCATTAAAATTTAAAAGGCAAAGCAGCAGAGGAAGCTGTTGGGACTTCTCAGCACTCCCCACCTCATAACCACCACTCAGAGCTCCTGAGGAAACCCAAATGCTTTTGTTCCAGTCGACAGAGCACAAGAGCAGGAAATAAATGATCCTCCCAGCAGCAGTGATGAGCAAAGCAAGTTCTGCAGGGTTAAATACATTCTACAGGGTTAAATATGTTCAGCCAAGTGGGGGCTGTGAAAAAGGTCTGGTGTTTCCAAGAAGGAAAACAATGTCCTGGAGAGAGCTGACAAATGATAATAGGCAGAGGCTGCTGGTGGAAAGCAGAAAATAAACTTCCTTTCTTTTCATTCATCATGCAGCAGGTCTGCTTGTTCCCTCCAGATGAACATTCCCAAGGACATCTCCTTCTCTTATCTTGTACCAACCAGGAACAAAAACATTCCCTGCTTAAAAAAAAAAGATCTTCCATGAGTTTAATTCAGTCCAGATTTGAGCACAGGAGCCCAGGGTTAAGCAGAGCTCTCTGGAGCTGGTTCTCATTTCAGGGCACACTGACCACTTGGCTCTAATGAAACTCTCTCCTGGGACCTGGCACTTGGGGCGTTTCCTCAGCCACCGTGGAGTTTTTACCCCATGGGTTACTCCAAACCTCCAGGGATCACTGGAAACTTAAATTTCAGCAGTGATGTCAGTTTTCCATCTTACTTCTGCCAAATAAACCCTAGAATCTGGGTTGGGAGGACCTTAACAGCTCATCTCATTCACCCCCTGCCGTGGCTTACAGGTTCAGGGGCACAAATGGCTCCATGATCCTGAGGAATATTTTTTGCAGGGACACCTGCAGTAAATTCCTAGAGTTATTCACCGTTTTCAGTGGACATAATCCTGCACCAGGTGCTCTGGGATGACCCTGCTGGAGCAGGGAGGTGGCACCAGACATCCCTTCCACCCTGACTTGCCCCATGACCCTGAAGGCAGCAGGGCTTTGCCACGGCCAGTCCCTCACTTCCCACTGCACATCTTTAATCCATGTTGTAACTGGACTTCCCTTTTCCAAGGGGAACAGGAGTCACAAGAGAACACGGCAAAAGAACACAACGCTGTGGGCTGAAAACTCAGGGGAAAAAAAACCTCATTTAAGTCAGATTTCACAGAGTTAGGAACGAAGACCTTTTACAAGCTCCTGGACCTCTCCATCCCCCGAAAAAGTAATGAGAGGAAAGAGCTGGGAGCAGAAGAACAACAAGCAACACAAATACAATTAACTTTAAGGAGCCCGTGAAGTCACACACCACTACCAGAAAAATAAAACCCCCCCACAATCCAGGCAGAAAACGACTTCAAGTTACCTCCTGCTCCAAGCTAAGAGTTTACAGAGCTGCAGCACTGATAAAGAGGCCCTCGTGGAGCTGCACTGGGAGGATGGGGCTGCAGAACTTCCCCAGGATTATTGCTTTTCCAGACCTGCAGCAGCTCCAAGCTCTCTGCTGCTGTTATTCACAATATGAGACAGCTCACCCGGTATTATTTCATGTTCTGGCAGCTCCACAAAATAGCTGTTTGCAGTCAGAACCGAGAGGTTATGAAAATATTTAGCACAAGGATGGCAAACATCTTATTTTTATTAGTTTTTCCATCTTAAATCCAACGTGTTCTGATTGCATTTAATTATCATCTGTGCCTGGATGTGCGAGGAGCAGCAGCTGCTGGGATACACTGTAATTTCCATTATTTTAGATAAATACAGTGCAAACATTGATCTGACATTTTGATTTGTTTCCTAAGAGCAGAATTCTCATTTTTCCCCCCCAAACCCATCTGCCAGGGCTGCAGAGAAGTTGCAGATCAGGACCCCGCACATCAAAGCACAGGAAAAATCAGGAAACTTTGCCAAATAATGCAATGCAAACATCTCCCCCCTCCCTTACTTGTTTTATCCTTTTGTTTGGATTTATTCTCAGACCTGTCCCTGTCCAACCTCTGGGCTGCACAAATCCATGGGAGTTTTTCCCACCAATACCAGGAGAAGAAACCTCAGTGGAGAAGAAAATGCAGAAAATGTTCACACGAGTTTCTCCCCTGGGGAGAAGAGATGTTTTACCAAGGTGAAGAGTTTAGGGAACATGGAAAAGTTCCCTGGGACCAAGAGGAATGGTTTCCCCATTTCACCCACTCCTGCCTGGAATGGCAGTGATGAAGTCACTACTCAGCAGCTCTTTGGGACGAGCTCCTACAGGAAATTCTGCAGGATTCCAGATGAACCAGGAGCTGATCCTGGTGGGATCCCCTCCAGCTCAGGCTGTTCTGCGATTGTAAACTCTGACCCAGCCTCTCTCTCCTCCCAATTCCCAACACTGGTGATTTTGAGCTCTCTCCCCACAGCCAAGAGCAGGAACAAAGGGCACGGAGCTCCCCTGGTCGGATTATTCTGGAGATGAGTTTTCCAAGCAAACAAGGAACCCAAAGCCGGTGGAACCCGAAGGGAACACCTTCCCTTTACTGGTCCTTCACTGACACTTTGGATTCTAACAGTGGCATTTTTCTATCTGCACCCCCAGCCTGAGTGACAGAGCCCCGGAGCTGGAGGGGCACAGCCAAAGGGCAGAACCCAGGCTCCTTCGTGTTCACTGAAAAGTCCTTTTATTTCTCATTTCACTTGTGGGAGTCGCAACAAAAGGGAGTCATGGAACAGCGGGGGGGACAAGGAAGATATTTGTGCCTCCCTTTCCAGCTGCTATTATTAATAAACTGAATGAGGCTTTATCTCCCCGATTTCTTTGGTAAATGAACCCCCTTCACCACGAAGCAGTCTTTGCATAGCTGCTGAGCTGCACAGAAATAAACGGCACGTCAGCCGTGATCTCATGCGGGGGAAAAATCCACTATCATTCTGTTTGTCATCCAGCAGGAATTGTTTTGGGAGAGGTTACACCTATCCTCTGTCTTCCCTGGAGAGGGGAAGATGGATATCTGGCTGCCTGGGGATGAACCAGGTTGTAGTGAAGCATTTACAGAATAATTTATCTGTCTGATAAACTCCGAGTGCTCCTCCCCAGCGATGAATTCTTTCAGCTTCCACCAAGGCTGCCCCAGTTTTGTGTCAGCACCACACTGCAGAAAGGCTCAGAGAGGCTCAGGTAGTGATTAAAGGAATGGCAGGAGGAGTAAATCACTGTGAACACGAGCAATCCCAAAGAAAGCCAGGCATTCACTGGGAAAATGAAAGGAATGCTCAGGTCAGCTCGACACTCCAACTTTTACAGGCCTGCAGAAGAACCAGCAGGCCCCTCTCACCCAGTTCCAGCGGGAATTTGTGCTGGCAGCAGGGCTTGGCTGAGGACAGAGACACGAAACTCAGCTCTCTGGGGGATTTCTATCTGAGTAAATCATCAAACACCCTCCAGTCCCTCCTCTCCGCTGCCAGTCCTGCAGCACCTTCACGAACTTGGGAAGGCTGAAGTCACCAGGTCCCAGCTTTGATTCCATTTTCTTCTCCTCCCTACCAAATATTGGCTTAGATTAACTCAAGGTTAGGCTTTTCTTGCTGAAAAGGAATGATTTCACCATTATTTCTCATTGCATTTGAAGTGCTGAGGTTTAGTCCTGCAGCTTTAAAAGCAACTGCTGTACACAGAATATCAAACCACGTCTGTCACCAGCCCAGTCACCCTTCCATGTCCCATTTCATCTCATGCACATTTCATGAAACAAGTGCAAGAAACACTTAATTCCCCATCACTAACATGGGTAAATAATACTCCTGGAAGAGTTAATTATTGAGACACCGTAAAATTAAAATAATGAGTGGATACCAGTGGAAGATTTGCATTGCATTGCCCTGCATGGGGCAGGACAACCTGATTTCTCCAAGAGGCAGGAAGCCCATGAATTCCATGAATCCCCAGGATTCCAGAGGGGAGCAAAGGGAAAAACCCTGCTCTGACTCCTGCCCAAGCCTGCAACACCAGGATGGAGGAAACAAAACTGAATAGCACAAAAGCAGGTGACAGCATGAAACAGGAGAGCAAAGAAGGAGCTGCTGCCACAGGACATTGTCCCAAACCCCGTGGAAAGTCCTGGGAAAGGCAGGCTCCTCGGAGGACAGGGATTTGTTGGTAGGCTGTGCAGGAATTCCCGCTTTGCCGTAATTTCTAACTGACTCCTTGCCACACCGTGCTCGTCTGGATGCTGAGTGAACGTTCCCCAGCCTCCAGAGCCACCCCACACCTGTGCAATGAGATCCTGCTTTGGATGTTTGCTTGGGAAAGCAGCTCCTGCCCCCTCCAGAGGAGGTTTGGAGGCTCAGGTAGGGCCCAGAATTCCTGTTGTGAGAGGCAGCTTAAGTCCTGGAAGCAGAACAGCCTGGATTGTGTTGGAAAAGCCCTGACTGCAGTGGATGTTGCTGTTCTCACCTTCCTCAGTGCCCTGAGAGATGCAGAGAGCTGGGAATTAGCCACAGGATCAGGAATGTACTTGGAAAAAGCACTCAAAACTGCCTGGTCCTACAGCAAAAAGGAGGGAATTTCCTGGAAGAAGCTGAGCAAGGACAGTATTTGGGCATGCAGGACAAACCACACTGTGCAGCCAGGAAAACCCCACCTGAGGGGCTCAGCTCCATCTCTGGGTGTGATCCCAGGGCATGAGGGTGACCCAAACACTCCAGCACACACAGAGTTCAGCCAAACCCGTGCCAGGGCCTGCCCACCCTCCCAGGGAACAATTCCTTCCCAATATCCCATCCATCCCTGCCCTCTGCCACTGGGAAGCCATTCCCTGTGTCCTGTCCCTCCATGCCTTGTCCCCAGTCCCTCTCCAGCTCCCCTGGAGCCCCTTTAGGCCCTGGAAGGGGCTCTGAGCTCTCCCTGGAGCCTTCTCTTCTCCAGGTGAGCTCTCCCAGCCTTGCCTCCCAGCAGAGCTGCTCCATCCCTCTGATCATTTATGCTCCTTAAACCCAAACAGGTCTCTGTTCTGCACATTTTATTCATTTTGAAGTATCATTCCCACGAAGCCCTTTCCCTGTGAGGAGGAGGTTCTCACTCACCAGACCCTACAAGGGAATTCGTCCTGTTAAATCAGATCCATCAAAAGAGAGCAAAGAGGGCTCAGAGGGAGGTGACACAAAGGTGACAGAGCATCCAAGGGCCTGCAGTGATGCTGGGGGGAAAGCTGGGGACTGCCCAGGTGGGAGAGGGCAGCAGGAGGGAGAAGGGAGCTGTGGGAAGTGGGAAGTGTCAGTGCCAGCACAGCGAGGGTGAATCCTCAGGGCGGAGGCTGTGCAGGCAGCAGGAGCGAGGGGGAACACGGACACCATCCATGAGCCTGCTTTGCTTGGGATTCAACAGGAAAAACCCCCAGAGCCTCCCAGAGGAGCATTCCACCCTCTGAGACCCCATGGAAGGGCTGCCACCCGTTTGTCTCTGTAGTTCAGACGGCCACAGGGACTTTGTTTGCCCTCCCTTATCAACACCCGGCTTGTCCCGGCACATCCCGCAGTTTCTGGGAGTACTCTGCTTCCCAAGACTCCCAGAAACCACATTCCCGTGGGAAATCACAGTTAGATCCTTCCTTTGGAGGAGCTACCAAGGAGGAAGCAAGAGACAAAGCCACCTGTAAAAAGAAAAGGCAAATGGCCACGACTGAAGCCAAAAATAGAAGGAAATTGAAGAGGAGAGGGAGAACTGCTGACACAGGGGCTGGGGGAAGCGTGGGCTGGTTCCCAATGTCCTGCTTTAAGAGCTGCCTCTTCCCTTTCCATGCCTGGAACAGCTGGAGCACACAGGGGACTTCTCTTCCCTCCAGGTTCTCCAGGGGTGTGCAGAGGGGACACAGAATTCACCTCAGAATTCACCTGCAGCACCCACTGCCAATACAAAACCCCGAGCCACAAAAAGTTCATCCAAGGAATTCTCCCTTCCTCTTTCCCCAGTGTCACTGAGTTATTTCTTCCAGGCTTTATGGGAATGGCACCACCCCTAAAGGGAGGACTCTTTACACCCAGTAATAAAGTTTAAAAAACCTGAGAATATCTGTTTATTCCCAGGAGAGCCCCAAACCTGGACCTCGGCACCGGATTTCTCCACAGGATTCTCCTGCCCTAACCCAGCCTGACCCCCTGCAGCTGACAGGCTCAGCCAGAGGAGGCATTTGGGGTCGGAGGTGGGATATCACATTTATCCTCCTTAGTACAGCTCCAGCCTGTCAGCACAGCCCAGATGTGAGAGATGGAGCTCTCTGAACACACCTCTCCAGATTGCCACGTTTTTAAGTGCTTTCAGAAGAATTTCAGGAATGTTGTGAAGTCAGCAGATGCAAAGCTGCAGAACTCCCATTTGGAAAATGTTTAGGTTTTTTCCCTTAAAGAAAAAAAAAATGGAGATAGCAGACTCATTTTAGAGGCAGAATATAATTGATTAACAAGAACTTTCCTGGTTCTAAAAACCTTCTTATTGGAAGACAAACAATCTGTTGAACCCCTCTCAGAGCAGCAAACTTTCTCCTAGGAAAGGGAATATATGCCATAAATAAGTTCCTTTTCCTCTCACAGCTGTTTTCCCTGCAGAGCCAGTGTGCAGTAGTTGAGCTGTTCAAGCCAGAGCATCACTCATCCCCCTTTTCACTCCCAGTCTGCAGGAACATTCCTGCTGGAGGTGGGCACAGCAGGGCTGTTTAATGCTGCCAGCAGTTTCAGCCCTGATGGACACTTGTCACCTCACAGAAACATTCACTCCCACCCTCAAAGCACAGCTGTAAGGGAAATTTGTTGGTGTTGCTCGAGGTTTAGGGCATCTCTTGACCCGTTTCAGGCGATAAGGAAAAGGTGAGGGGGTTTCTTGCTGCTTTTGGAACACAAGGGAACCAAGGGGTGTTCCCAGAGGGCTGAAGCACCAGCACAGGTAGAGAAATAAAGGGTTTTAAAGACTGGAATGTGGTGGGGGCAGCACCTCAAAGCCTGGGCCGGGGGCCCTCGTATCCCTAGAGGTGGGAATTCAGCCAGCAAGACACAGGCTGTGGCTAAAGTCACCCCAGACACTCCGGAAAAAAGCTTATTAAACTTACTAAAAGCAGAGAAGCTCTAAATTCAGGATTCTGCTCACTGAGAAATCTCAGCTTCAGCTCCTGACTCAAAGCTCTGGTTTTTCTCACTACCAGCTCAAAGAAGAGCAAGAGCCCAAGGAAAAAGGAGTTCACGGAAGGAGGACAGCACTGATTCGATTTCTGACAAAACACCTCTCAGTAATACCCAAAGATGGGTCCCTCCAGGAGAGTTTTGTAAAGAACAGAGTTTTTATGTGGGTTTATTGTGTTAATAATTGAGAGGACACAGAGTGATAAACCCAAATGAGCTCTCATAACCACAACCCAACCTATCTGATAATGTCCTCTCCCATTTCCATGACTTCATCATCACTCATTGCATTATGTCTAAACATAGGCTGTAAACTCGCCATAATTGGGTTTGCAGAGCATTATGCATATTTAGGGAGCTATCTAAATAATCTTAAATCAAGTTACAAAGCCAAGAGGAGAGCCAAGCCGTGCCCTCACACACACGGGGCTGCCAGGAGAACGTGGAAAACCTCCAGTGCCCAAAACCCACAAGATCTGGTTCTGACACACATTTCTTGCACGCTCATCAGCACATTTATCTGCTAAATAATAACCAGAAATCCAATAAAATCTATCAGCAGTGCAGGGTTATCTGAGTACCAAGCCGTGCTCAATACCCCAAACCACACTGGAAACAGTTCTGTCCCTAATTCTCCCCAAAATCCTCTCCAGGGAATGGGAAGAGGCTGAGCAGGAGATAAATACACCCTGATTCCAACATGTCCTGTTCTTCCAGGGCTTTTCAAGGGACAACACTGACCACAACATCCCAAAAGCAGCCAGGCAGCAAAAACCCCGTGAGCAAACCTCTGGGGTGGGGGGAATTTGGGAAGCGAGCACAGAAGTGCAAATCCTCCACATTTCCACTCTGAAGAAAATACTATTCAAGGATTATTTCAAAGCAGTTTTTTATCATCAACAGAACAGATTCTGCACCTCAGAGTAGGCTCTGTATTCAGAGGACTGAAAACCTCAAATCTTTCCCTGCAGTGCTGGGGGTGCAAACACAGAATCTGCTTTGGCACCCCCCACTCGGCAGAAAAACCATTTCAATGTGCACCATTTAAACCTCTGAAAAGCCAGAGGAATTAAACCTGTGCCTTGAGAAAGGACTTAACCTTAAAAGGGCAGAAGCTTCAAGTTGTTTTGGGAAGCCAGTGAGGAGCATTTGCAACTATACAGCACAAGGAATTTGGCAGGAAAGCTTGTTTAAAGGATGGCTTGCTGCCTTGGAAAGATTTTTGTTTAAAAGAACCATTTCAGATATTAAAATATAGATGGGCAAGTGAAAAACCTCCACTCCCCTTAGGTGTTAGCTGGCCAGAATGTTTCGAGTCCACCAGACAGTTCTGGTGAGGAGCAAGGAGAATCTGATAAGCATTTATCCATGGTGATGCCAAATGGGAAGGAAAACAGGGATATTTCCCTCAGAAATCAGGATCAGCCACTGTGAGGAGAGGGGTGCTGGGTGCTCACAAGGTTTGATCCAGCTCAGCATCTCCTGCAGCTGACATGCACTTCCTTAAAATAAACAGCACAAACACACACAAAATATGCTCAGTGTGACATGTGGAGAGCGAGAGAAGCTGGAAAGGAGACAACACCTTTTGGGATTTTGGAGAGGCAGAGCACTGGCAACATCTGTTAGAAGATTTTTACAGAGCTGAGCAGCCCCTGCTCTGGTGTTCCCTGAGAAAACCAAAACCAGATGTGCTGGAGCACGGGTGCTGCACTCCCCTTGTGCCCAGGATGCACCAGCACCGCTCTCCACCACCCCAAGCACAGCCCCACGTGCTGGACCAACATTTACACCTGGCAGGAGGCTGGGACTGTGTTCTCCCTGTCTCACAGCCACTTCCACACCTCCATTCCTTCTGAAATCCCTCATTTCTCCAGCAAGCCAGCGCCTCCGAGCCCAGGAGCTCTGCTTAGGGGAGGTTTATTCCAGTGCAGGGTTCACTGCCTTCACCTCCTTTCTCTGCCCAGGCAGGCACACAGATCCAGGCAGAATTTTCCAGGCAAAAGCAGTCCACACAATTTTTCAGCAACCTTATTTAGACAACCTCTTTCTCCAAAACCATTTTTCCCACGAAAGTTTTTGTCTCTAAGTGTTGAGAAAAGGAATAAATAAGATCTTTTCCAACCCTACCTTCCATGACATAGACCAGGGACCCCACATCTCCCTCCTTGATGATGCAGCTGTCCTTGCCATACTCCACGGGGTACATACAATCCACAATCTCCTGGATCTGGGACAATTCCAGGTTCTTCATGAAGTCATTGTCAAGGATCGCTTCCTTTATTAGCTCCTTGGACCTGGGGAACAAATAAATAAATAATCAGTATTTTCCCTAAAAATGTGCCAAGAAGTCAAAGAAAAAAAAAAATCACAGAGATGTGAATTGCAATTATCTTTTGTAAATAAGCTTTAGATACGTCCAGCATCAAAATAAAAATAGATTCCATGGGGTTGCAAAATCCTCTTTTAGCTACAAGTTCCACATCCACAGTAACGTGGCTACTTGGAATATCTTCCATACACACCACTGAAAGGAAGCACAAACAAGAAGCTAAAGGATTTATTACTTGGTTTATTATATTTTCTATTCATTACACAAACTGGAGCACACCAAAGGGTGACACTGCACTGATTCTCTGAGCATTCATGTTACAATCACTACAGGAGGCATTAGGCACAAAATCCCTAAAGCAGCTTGTGCAGGTGGACAACTGAGAATGTTCCATCCTGATCCAGACCAAAACTAAAAGCCCCTAAAACACCTCCAGGCAGCTCCTCAGCCCTTCATTCCTCACCCTGCAGCTCCACTTCTGGGGGCTGAACTGCTCCCAGGCAGCAGCTCCACTTCTGGGGGCTGAACTGCTCCCAGGCAGCAGCTCCCTGCAGAGCCTGAGCAGTCAGGAGGGCTGCAGCTATGGGAAAGATGAGTATGAAACAAGGTTTGCAAAGAAAAGCACTTTAATGGGTCGTGTCTTCTTGGAAAAGAGCCAGACTGGGACTTGAGGAGACCCAGACCAGCCCAGCCTTGGGGATACCACGGTCCTTGCAGAGGGTTAGAACCAGCTCAGGGTTCTGCCCACCGCAGAGCCAGCTCAGGGATGTTTGAGATTAGTTTTGATAATTTGGGGGTTATTTCAACACAGCATTCAGCTGGGCACCAGGGGCCACCAGAACTGTCCCTGCTGAAGGGCAGGAGGGATGGGACCAGGCTGCCCAAGGCCTGGCTGTGGGACAAGGCAGGCTCAGGGCACCACAAAGCCACTCCTGAGAGTCCGAGTCCTTCACAGCAGTTCCTGGCTGCCGCTCCCATCCCCCGGTGTTCCTGGGGGTCATCTGCATCCCATGGGGGTGCAAACAACCCCAAGGACACCTGCACCCGTGGGATGTCCTCCTTTCAGCCAAGCTGCTCATCTGTAAGGTGCTGGATGACCCCATTTCCTCACCCCAGCTCCTGTGCCAAGCCAGATGATGCTTTCCCTGCTGTGCCTTAACTCAGCACTGCTCTTCTGGGCTCAGCACCCCAAATCCTCAGAACAAGGAGCTCGTTGTTAGTGTTGCCCAACTGCCCACTGGAGAAAGCCTAATGAAAGCTTTTGTGTTCATCATGTCAACCTGCATTCCAATTTCAGGCATTTGTTTCATTCCAAGGCTCAACATTTATTTCATTTCTCCTTGATAAAAGTCAGGCTTTCAAGTGGAGTTGGTGCAAGAATCCCCAAAAAGACGGTGGGGCATTCCTGGCCCAAGTCAAACTTCCCTCTGGATGCAGAGATCCTCAGCACAAAACAACGCCCTCCTTGCTGGAATTGGGAAAGGATTTGAGGAGGAGTTGGGAGATTTGGTCCAAACAAAAGCAAAGGAACAGGAAAACTCGGCTGGACTCAATGAGCTCAAAGGTCTTTTTCAACCTTTATGATTCCAGCTGGGGGACAAGCAGCAAACCAGGCCCAACACGAACAAATTTGGGGAATTCAAGAGCTTAGTAACAATATGACAGTGTAGGAGCACACCTGAAGCACCTGATTCAGCCTCTGTCCTCAGCACCAGGTCCCTCAGGGCAAGCTCAGGGACCCCAAGTCACCCAAACCCTTTCAGCCACCCCACAAAACACAGCCATTGTGAAGGGAAACACGTTGGCTGGGACATCCGTGAGACACAGCTTCATCTCTGCCACATCCGAGCATCTTAACATGAAATACCCACACGGGAAGGGCTGGATAATAACTCAGTCATGCTTGAATGTGAGCAAAATAGGTTTTGTTATTAGGGATAATTAGTGAAGATGAGGCTTTGAGTACAAAGCCCGTGAGAAAAACACCTCCAGTGCCCTCAAACAGCGCTGGCTGGAGAAGCAGAACCACCTTGCAGCCAGCTGCATATTTATGAGAGTATTTCACAGGATCCCAGACTGCTTTGGGTTGGAAACAACCTTAAAAATCACCTCGTTCCACCCCTCCCATCACAGACTAAAGCACCCTCCATGGAGGGTGCTTTAGTCTGTGATGGGAGGGGTGGAGCGAGATCCCAACCCTTGCAGCAGGAAATATTCCATCCATCTTTTAGAACCGAGTAAGAACAAAAGCTGAGTTTGCCATACTTGAAAATGAGCTGGGACTAAAAATACGTCGTCAGAGGCACAAGCAGAGCTCCTCTGGTGTTCCCTGCGAGGGAATATTCGTCACTCTTAATAATTCACAACAATCATTCCTGCCCTGTGGCTTGCCAGTCCCACACACTCGCACGTGCCAGCCCTCCAGCAACTTCCCCATTATTTTATTATTATTATTATTGCTATTATTATTAATATGTGCTTTTCTTTCCCTGTAATTCACAGGTGCCATTTCAGATAAATTGGGGGTTTTTTTCTATTGTGTGTATTTTTATGTACAATCCCAGAATCTTTAGGGTTGGAAAAGATCTCCCAGCCCGTGGAGTCCAAGCTGTCCCCGATGCCCACCTCATAATTCACAGGTGCCATTTCAGATAAACTGGGGGGTTTTTCTGCTGTGTGTATTTTTATGTACAATCCCAGAATCTTTAGGGTTGGAAGAGATCTCCCAGCCCATGGAGTCCAAGCCGTGCCCGATGCCCACCTCGTCACCCAGAAACACATGAAACTCAGAGCACATAAATTAACTCATAGTTCCCAGTTATTCCATAACAAATGCTTCTCCAAACCACACCATTCCTTAACCTCATGATTATTTCAAACCAGTATCCACCCCACACGTGTGAACACAGAAATCTACCCAGTCACACAAAATAAAAAGGATTTAAAATGGTTAAAAACCCCACTCCTGCCACGGCGAGTACGTGGTTTAAACAAGATGCAGCTGTTCCATCACCTCTTATTTTCCAGCAGGATTTATTCTGCACCTCCTGGTTCAGGTTTCTAATAGGAACAACGCACCACCAAAATAAACTGCAATGCTTGTAGGGGAGCGGGGCTGTTTCCAAAGGAGCCTGTGAGA
Organism: Aleadryas rufinucha; assembly: GCA_013397815.1. Lineage (NCBI taxonomy): Eukaryota > Metazoa > Chordata > Aves > Passeriformes > Aleadryas > Aleadryas rufinucha. Next base: position 2,250 of record VZTH01017015.1, on the reverse strand, counting down.
AGGAGGAGCATTTCCATGAATATTTACTCAGCACTGGAGTGAAAGTCTGTGCCTTCAGAGGGGCACTCGGAGTAGAAAGCAGTTGTTGCCATCTTCCCTCTCCAGAGCCACAGCCTGGCACCAAGCCACCCCTGCTCCCCTGGCAGATCAAGGATCAGATGTGATGGAGGCTTGATGAAGAGTTTAAAAAGAGGGCACAATCCTCTGCGATACATCCTGTCCCAAATCACGTTAGGTCCATCACCGTAATTAATAAGGCAACAGGAGGAAGAAGCTAATTGCATTCGAATTTGCACAAGTCATGCAAAAAGGACCTTAACAAGTTGGCTGCTAATACACTTAATGCATAAAAACCTGGTGCTGCTGCCTCTCAGCAGCAAAGCACCCAGAGGGGTGTCCACCCACACAGCTGCCAGTGCTGTACTGGGGGTGCTCTGCTCCCCCAGCCCGACCAGAGCCAGCCACTGACCTCCCCAACAAGCCAAAAAAAATCACTTTTTCATCCCAGCAAACAGG
>VZTH01017014.1:5082-55710 GCA_013397815.1 Aleadryas rufinucha | reverse complement strand
CCGCCTCCGCCTCCGCCCGCCGTGGAGCGCAGCGCGGCCGCGCCGGGGCTGTGGTACGAGAAGGCGGCGCCCGGGGACCGCAGGCTGGGGTGAGCGCGGGGAGCGGGGCCCGGCCGTGCTGCCCTTCGGAACCTTGCCTGAAATGGAGGGAAATTCCAGCTTTGGGAGGAAGCGGGGAGGCGGACACCCGCTGCCGGGCTGAGGGTACCGGGAGTGCTGCATAGAACCGGGGAATGGTTGGGTTGGAAGGGACCTTGAAGCCCATCCCGTTCCACCCCTTGCCATGGCAGGGGCACCTTCCACTATCCCAGGTTGCTCCAAGCATCATCCAGCCTGGCCTTGGTCACTCCCAGGGATAGGGCAGCCACAGCTTCTCTGGGCACCCTGTGCCAGGGCCTCCCCACCCTCACAGGGAACAATTCCTTCCCAATATCCCACTTAATCCTGCCCTCTAGCAGTTTAAAGCCATTCCCCTTTGTCCTGGCACTCCAGGCCCTTGTTGAAGTCCTTCTCCAGCTCTCTTGGAGCCCTTCAAGTACTGAAAAGTGCTCTAAGGTCACCCCAGAGCCAACTCACCCAGCCTTTCCTCCTAGGAGAGGTGCTCCATCCCCCTGATCACCTTTGTGACCTCCCAGTGAAGCTCTCGGGGGCTGGTGAAGGTCAGACTGAAGGTGCTGTCAGCATCACAGCCACATTCTCTGAATAATTTTCTCCACAGAAAAGTGGTGACTATCGCCAAGTCAAAGAAGTTTCGGGATAATCACGGGAAGGTTCTGCTGGAGGGGCACAGGCTGATCAAGGATGCACTGGAGGCAGGAGCTGTGCCACAGACACTCTTCTTCAGCACCGTGGGGCACCTGAAGCTGCTGCCTGAGGCAGAGATTAAACGAGCCAGCTTGGTTAAGGTGAAATTTGAAGACATTAAGACCTGGTCTGACCTCGTAACTCCTCAGGGGCTTGTAGGTAAGTTGCCTCTGAAACAGTTGTAATGCTGCTCAAAGAGAAACTTTTCAGACTTAGGATAATGTCTCTCTTAATAATCTTTCTTTAGACATAGCATGATGTTGCAGCCCTGCTTGAAAATAAGCTTTCCTTGCAAAGTGACAAACTCTGCTCACACTTCCTTTAGGTGGTGCTTTTCCTAACGCTTCCTCCAGCACGTATTTATTGAAATTTGGGCCAGCTCTCACAGAGCAGGCCTCTCCTCGGGGTGGGTCAGTCATAAACCTGTCACATTTCATTTCCTCAGGCATCTTTTCCAAGCCTGACCCTGCCAAGATGTCCTACCCTGCAGCTCAGCTCACCAACTCCCTGCCGCTGCTCCTCATCTGCGACAACATCCGAGATCCGGGAAACCTGGGGACTATTCTGAGATCTGCAGCAGGGGCAGGCTGTGAGAAAGTGCTGCTCACCAAAGGTAAGAGAAAAGTTTGAGTTATCTAGGGGTAAGGCAGGGAATGAGGTGCTCGAAGAGGTTCCCCAGAGTTTGTAAGGAGTGGCTGGTGTGGTTCGCTGCAGCTGCTGAATCCCACCTCTGTGGGAGTCCCTGCGCTGTCACTGTTTCTCCCCGTTCCTTCCCAGGCTGTGTGGATCCGTGGGAGCCCAAGGTGCTCCGTGCAGGAATGGGGGCTCACTTCCGTGTGCCCATCATCGCCAACCTGGACTGGGAATCCGTTCCCACCAACCTCCCTGCCGGCATCCAGGTCTGCGTGGCCGACAACGACGACCCGGACGCTCCGGCCGGGAGCGCATCCCTGCCGAGAGGGGCTGGCTCTGCTCCTGACAGCCCAAAAGCTCCTGTGAAATCCAGCCCCAAGGCTGCTCCAGAGCACGAGGATGAGGAGGGAGCAGCAGGAAGCCCAGAGCTGGCTGCACAGCATTACTACGAGGACTGGGCACAGACTCCAGTGGCCGTGGTGATCGGAGGGGAGACCCACGGCCTGAGTCCGGCCGCGCTTCGGCTGGCAGCCAGCACGGGGGGGAGGAGACTGGTCATTCCCGTGGTGCCAGGTGTGGACAGCTTGAACTCTGCTATTGCTGCTGGCATCCTGCTGTTCGAGGGCAAGAGGCAGCTGCTGTGGAGGCACAAGCAGGAGGAGGACAGGCAGAAGTTGCCTGTGCCAGGCTGAACTGCTGCGGTTTGGGTGCTGAAGGAGCACCTCTTCCCTTTGGTTCCCTTGAGAGTTAATAAAAGAGCAGCTCGGGCTGTTTGGTTTGTAGTAAATGAGTGTTTAAGGCCGGAGCCGTGCTGGGATGAGTGGATGTGGTGGCCACATGGTGATGCTAGAGAGAAGGGAAGGGTGATCGTAGTGAGAAGGGAAAGGCCCGGCAGCAGTCCTGCCCTCACCTCAGCCGGTCCCCTCCTGCTCCAGCCCTTCTCACCAGCAGATCCGTGGACATCTCAGACCCCTAGTCTGTGCTGGCCCAGCCTGGCTGCTGGGAGTGGTTTTGGGGTCAGAAAGGCCAGATTGCTGCCACCTGAATGGGTCCTGCCTGTGCTTACCCAAACCCTGTGCTCCTACAATCACCCCAACCCTGCCATGGGCCAGGCTGGCCGGGGCTGGCTGTGGTGTGGGGTGTCCGAGCTCCAGCACTCCTGACCACGCCACTGCTGGGAGGTGCTGGGCTGCTCCTGGAACTGCTCACCAGTCAGTTCATCACTGCTGAACACGGAACAACCTCTGAAACGTGCAGAACACAGGCTGGGTTTATGCAGCCCGAGCTGGTGGCTGTTCCCAGCTCCTGGCAGGGTGGGAAGCTGCAGCAGGATAAAAGGGGAGGCCATAATCCTGCCGTGGCTGACTAATGAGCTGAAAGGGAAAAGCAGTGGCTTGCACGTGCTGGGATGATCAGGCTGGGACATCGGGCTGGGAATGCCCCAGTGGCTGCCAAAGGGCTCCCTCCCTCCTGGGGAGCTCCAGCCCACCCCAGCAAACCAGGCACAGGCAGGGGATGTGTGAGCCCAGGGGGAAACACACAATCCCAGGGGCCACCTCCCCATGGGGTCAGGCTGAGGCCTCCTCTTCCCCCACACAGGCTCCCTCTCTGACAGCAGGACAGGCAACCAGCACCTCGGGGGACGAGGTCATTGTAACAGTTTTATTACAAAGTTCCAATCACCATGTACAGTTTTTACAATGTCACTTTTCAAGGGCTCGGCTGTGCTGCTTGGGTTAGGGAGGGAGGGTTCTTTTCTTAGGGTTTGGGGTTTTTTTTTTTTTGGTTATTTTTTTAAAGAACAGCACCATTAACGTTGAGTTTGGGACACACCTACGAAAAACAGCTCAATCAACTAACACAGAGGGGAGAGGACAATTCATACCAGAGAGAGGGATGAGAGGGGACAGGGAGAGCACAAGGAAGAGACGAGAGGTGAGGGCAGCCCGGTGGTGATCCTCCTCCTGGCTCAGAGTGGGAGGGACAGAGGGAATACCCACCCACGGCAGGGGGATGGACCCTGACACGCACAGCCAGCGCTGCCTAAGGCTGTCGGTGCTTGGAGTGGGGGGTGGCAAACCCACAAGGGAAGGTCTCACCCCCAGGAGGAAGAGCTTGGCTGTGCCGTGGTCTTTCAGAGGTTGTCAGCAGTTAAGACTTTGTCTTGGCCTTGTCAGGGCACTTGCGTGGGAGAGAAGGACTGGCCAGGGGCGATGGGGACAGTTTCCTTATTGCTTCCTGGAAGTCATTTAGTCAGCAGGGGTGGTAAGAAAGGAAAGAAGGGAGAGGAGGAGAAAGAAAAGAGCCTCAAGAACCCCACCCACTGCCTGATGCATACGTTGGGAAGAACACCATGCAAAAAGATTTGCCTGCTAGCTAGTGCCGTGTATAAAATAAGGATACGGTAACAGTTCTGGCCTGGTTATTAGAGAATATATCACCATGAAGCACAAGCGAAGTCTCCAAACGCCAACAACTCCCTGCTGAAAGTGCATCTCAAGGAGTTTGCTTAGGAGAAGGATTCACTGCGTAAAACAAGGCACCACAAGAAGGTTGGATACTGGGTCGGGCGTGAGGACACGCTGGAGAATCCACAAGCGGCGGAAGAGAGACCTAGTTTTAAATAACGTCTGTTGGCACAGAGGCCCCTTAGATGGGCTCGGGTTTTAGCTTGTCTGCTAGAAAGTCGCTGACAAAGGCTTCCACGATTTCGGGCGTGATCTCCTCCACATCCATCACGTACTTGGCCCGGGCCGACATGTCCAGGATGGTGAGCAGGGGTGCAGCCTCGGGCAGGTTGGTGTAATCCCGCAGGGAGTCGGTCATGTCGTCCTGGAGGCCAAAAGGAGAAGGACAGAGGAGTCAGCAGCAGAGCCAGGACGCCAGGAGCAGTTTGCTGGTCCAGCCCACAGTGTATCCCAAGGGATTGGGCCTTGCACCAGCACTGCAGGACCACGAGCACAGCAGGCAATGCCCATCTTGCCGCCTGCTCTGCTCGTGGTTTGTGTCAGAACCAAACCGGGTTGGTTTATCCCAGGCTGGAGTGGGACACGCACTCCTCCAACCCAGAGGCACTGCTTCCAGACTGACCCACTGCCCTGGCCATCCCAGAGCCCCCGGGACACTCATAGCTCAAAGAACTAAATGTGGGGACTGCCAGCCCTCTGGCAGCACAGCCACAGCCTCGCTGCTCACCAAGGGTGGATACCAAAGGGACCCCAAGTGCACGCCTGGAACAAAGCAAAGAACACGAATGGGATGAAGTCTTGTGCTTTGAGCCAACGATGAGACCCCACCAGCAGCTCCCAGTGTCTGGGCACACACAAGAGCAGCACGCTGCTGGCAGGGGGGGAGGGCTGCCCTCCCCTCGCCCAGGCACGGCTCAGCTCTGGGCAAAGGCAACGATTCATCCCTCCCGAGGCTGTGGGATGCAAAGAGCCGGCACTGGCGCGATTCATCGCCAAGCCCACGATGCGCCGCACCCGGAGCGGGGCGTTCCTGCGCACCCCTTCCGAGGGGCAGGAATGGAATCCGTCCACCTGGTTGGCGGCCGGGGCTCTGCAGCGCGTGGCGGCAGCGCTGGGGAGCTCCGGTCGCGCCTCCCCTTCCTTTGCAGGGGTTTCTGGCGCAGCTGGACCACGTGGCTGGAAGGGCGAGCGGGGCTGGGCTCGTCGCCTCGGCCGCCCCCCACCCAGGTGTCGGGACGCCTCGTCCTTCATTTACAAAGGCACCAAGGAATATTTTTAATCAATGCAAAATCGGTCCAGACGGCGCTGGGAGAGCAATGGGAGGCGCCTGCTCCGGCCACGGCCTGGCTGCTTTGTGCGTGGGGGCCAGCGGAGCCCCGGGGCCAGCGCTCCCGGCTATTGAGGTGACGGATGAATGGGACGTGCCGGACGCTCCCCATTCTTCGGGCCGGCCGCCGCAGGGCCGTCGGGAGCTGCATGAATAGCAGCAATGTTTCAGCTACAGCCGGCGAGCGGGAGGAAAACGCTTCGCAGGCTCTGGGGGAGGGGGGAAGGTCCCGGACCCTCCCAAAATAGCCCTTTCCAACAAGGGACTTATTCAAGGGTGCAGGGCTGAGCTGGGATGCTCAGAGACCCGTTACGGTGGTGGGAGCGGGAGCGGCTGCACGGAGGGGGCCAACGGGGCTGTGGGAGGTGGCAGTGGGGGCCTGGCTGGCTGGGGGGGCCTGGGTGTGGCAGTGGGGACCCTTTTGTCGCAGGGCGGCTCCGGAGGGCTCGGCGCAGGGAACGCTGCGGCTGTGACGTGGGCGTGCAGGGACGGAGCAGGCGCAGCGGCTGCCACCTGCCCAGGCCTGAGCAGTGATGTGGGAGGGGAACTGCGGGCCTGAGGGTGCTGGGAGCTTTTTTGACCCATAGATGAAACCTTCGCTTGGCAGACTGCAGCAGGGCAAAGTGTCTGTGCAGGGGAAAGGGAGGCCAGAAGTCCTCCGGTTTTCCCATTCTCTCCAGCAGATCTTTGACTCCGAGCACTGCAGCCGGCACATGCCTCAAATACCATCCCAGCCAAGAAAAGCATGGTCAGCTCAGGGAAACAGCCGAAATTTCACTGGCTGGGCCAGGCTGAAACTCAAACCCTGCTCCTCGTCCTCTGCCCAGCCACTTTCCTGTCCCCACAGCCTCAGGGTTGAGCGGGCAACAGCCCCAGAGTGGCAGCTCCACTCCCTCCCACCTCCCACAGCCCCGCTCTGCCTGTCCCTCTCCCACCTTCAGGCTTTTCCCCCTCTGACCAAACCCTTTGCTAGAAGAAACATCCAGCAAGGAGAGCACAGACTGAGCCAGGCCTCAAGTCTGGTTTTGCTCCATGGTGCCTGACAGCTGCAGTAGCTCCGTGCCTCAGTTTACCCACCGAACAACAACAGCAGTGGTACCCAACCCAGCTCAGTCCCCATAGCCAGCAGGACACAGCCCTGTGCCCTCCTCTCACTTACCTCACCCGCCACGAAGAAGAGCAACGGTGCCTCCTCCTCTTTGGCTTTGTACTTGGCTATGATTTTTTCAGCTATGGGCTGAATCAGTTGTTTTGCCGCCTCCGACTCCCCGTCATCCTCTGAATCTGCAGGACACGGGGTTGGGGAGACAAAACAAAAAGAGGGAAGGCAAAAAAGAAGGTTAGGATCAAAGGATGCAAACGGGCCGGGCGCTGGCGGCTCTGTCCCACAGCACCACCGCGCAGGAAGCCGGAGCCCGGATGCGCCGCAAGGACTTCAAAGCCACACGGCTCTGGAGCAATTAGGGAGAAGCTGAAATGCACCACAGGGAAACACGTAACAGAAGAGCAACTCCTGCTCCCCAAATACTCCACTGCTCGCTCCCTGGTGCTGTTGCTGACACAAACAGGCACAAAGAAGCTGCTTTGTGGTTTGAGCATGTTTTGAAGACCGAACAAAGGCGCTGATCTGAGGCTGCTGCCACCCCTGCCCGCCACCCACCATCCCTCTGCCTCGGGACGGCTGAGCCGCAGCTCTGCTGCTCCAGTCTCAGCGCTGTGAAGGCAGCTTTGATTTGACAGAGGTAGGGCAGAAAGAGATGGCAGCATCAATCAAACGCCAGCCACCACTAAAGTTCAAATAGTGAGCTGGGAAGAGGAGAGTCTGCATCCTCGGGAAGCACTGAGATTAAAAGATTCCAATTCGGGGACAACTTTTAAAGGAAGAAGGCAGAAGAGAGCCCCTTGTCTCCCCTCATGGTCCCTGATGTAACCACCACGACAGGTCCAGCCCCCAGATGGGACAGGCCATGCCCATGCCCAGGAAACTCTCTGCCCTTGCTCCACACATCCCTGTCCTCCTCTCTGGCTTCCCCAGGCAAAGCAGGAGATTCCAGAGATGCTGCACGCTGGATTTCAGGGTCTGTCCTGCGTGCACGGCAGTGATAAATACGCCGAGTTGCAGGGTGTCTGCAGGGATTGATTTTCCTACAAACATCGGCTGCTGGCGGCACTCCAGGCAGCCCTGCACACTCTGGCTAACCCAGCCCTAACCCCTCCGGGGAAGGAGGTAGATCAGTCAGGATTTATTCAGCACCAGCACTTGCTAAGCCTGCCTCCTCCTGGGGGTGTTGCTGCCTGTGCAGTGCAGGCACTGCTCTGCTGGGGGGGTCTCCCAGCAGGACAAAGCTGGCCAGGAGCCCCCATTCCCAGTGCCTGCCTTGCTGCAGCACCAGCTGCATCTCTGCCCCAGCACATCACCCGTGGATTTCATCAAGACCATCCACCCCGCAAAAGCACCGAGCAAGAGCCCCAGCTGTTCTCCTGATGAGCTGTTTGCAGCAAGGTGATAGAAAAACTTTGCTCAGAGCAAGATAAAAATAACTCTTTCCAGAGGCCTGCAGCGCCAGCCCCAATCCATCAGGCTTGGCGTGGCCAGCCGGTCCTCCCCGCGTGAGGAGAGGATTTTTGGCTCTGTGCTCACATCCCCCGCTGGGCTCTGCTGAATAAATAACCAGGGTCAAAAGGAAATCTGAAAGGAAAGGAGGAAAGGAGCGAGGGCCGTGTTATCAGCGCTGCAGAGGAGGGTGTGCTGCTCACAAAGGGCACACGAGCCCTGCCCTGGGCCTGGCACACCACCAGCAGGCTCAGGGCAAGAGGGGCTTCTTCAGCAAACCCCTCAAACTCCACACAGCACACAGGGGACAGCTGCACCCCCCCCACCAAGCCCAGGACCCCTCGAGTCCCTCCCTGGGATGCTGTGTGCACCCCAGTGCTGCCCACCCAGGGCTCAGCCTGCAGCACAGCTCATCCCAGCCATGCCCTTTCCTGAGTTATTGTGTCCATTGCTGGCAGGGAAGCAATGAGGAATGACCCATCCATGCTTTGGGTGAGCTCTAGGCCTGTTTCTAACTGCAGGGGAGCTTCATGTGTGGATTAGCAGTGAAAGGACAGGAACTCTGGGGAAAAACCTGCCCTGTCCTGCAGCCAGGGGAATCGGGGGAATCAATGAAAGGCTGCTCTGACTGTCACAGCAGCCCTGTTCAGCCCAGGGACTCAAGCCCTGAGCTGTGGTTTCCAGCACAGATCCATAATCCCTCACAGAGACACTTCCTCTGCCTCCTCTATAACATCACGTGTGCCTGAAGTCCCTGCTCCACAAAGGCTTCTCCTGTCTCCACCAGCACCAGCTGTGACAGTGTATTCCTCATACTCCCAACACCTCATCAGCATTCCTATCCACAGCCACCACCACACCTTTGATATGACAGCTCCTCTGCGCTGCCAATCGCTGCTCCACCGCACCCCAGGGTGGTGTGTGGGAGCCCTGTGGGCACAGCAGGCTCTGGCAAACCCCTGCGAGCTCCAAGTCTGTCCTGAGGGGCTTGCACAGGGAGCTCTCTCCCCGCACTGGCCTTTCTGTGAGCACATAGTGATGGAAAACGGGAATGGAAGTGATATCCCTTCCCACGGACACCGCCATCACCAGAGGCGGGTTCCCAGCCCCGTGGCTGAGCTGGCAGGTCGCCCAGCCCCCTTCCCCAGCACAGGCTCTGCTGTCACAGCAGGGATGCTCCATCCATACCTACAAAGAGAACAAGGCAGGGGCCCTCATTGAGCTGCACGGCGTTGGAGTCCGTCAGCTCCAGCACGGGCTTGGGGTGCCAGGGGAACTCGCGGCACTCGATGTCGTTCAGCACCTCCACCCGGCCCTGCCGCGTGATCACGTCTCCCTTGGAGTCCAGGACGATGAGAGTCGGGATGCCTGCGATGGAAAAAAACAGGGAGGGGGATCAGCCAAAGAATGAACTGGCCAGCGACAGGGTGTGGGGAGAAAGGCCTTTTCCTATGGCCTCCAGCCCTGGCAGGAGCCCAGTGAGCCTCCTGCCTGTCCGCAGCTCACGGAGTGGGGATCAGGCTCCCTGGATCCTGTTTCCGTCCTTGCAGAGTGCTGCAGTTCAGGAGCCAGAGCAGGAAGCTGAGAGGCAGCTCTGGCATTGCCTGCCTCTCCCTGCCCAGGTTCAGGCAGGGATTGCTGCTGCCTGGTGCCCACGGGTGTGAATCCCACCGTACCACCCAGGGACCCTCCCTCTTGCACCGTGGCCCCTGTGCACCACCATCCCAGTGCCGAGATGTGGCTGCCTCTGGAAGAGCCCAATTCCCAGGAATGCACACAGCCTGCACACAACAGTGGCCAGGAAGCAGGGTGTGTTCCTTCCCAGAACGAACACCACGTATTTTAGCCCCCACAGCCCTCCAGCACTCTGCACTAATGGCCCAGCCACTTCCACAGCACATCCCTCTGGAGACTAACAGAGCTGTGCAGGAATGTCCAGGTCTACAGGATCCTGGCAGGATGTGGCTCCAGTGATGGTCTGGCCCTTGGGAAAAAGCAGCATTTTGCCCTGAGCTATGGGGCTGGAAAGCTTTGTCATAAAGGAGAAGCTTTGTACAGGAAGTGAACACAGTTGCAGCAGAGACATAGCATGAGTCACCAACTCAAAAGTCCCTGGCAGTGGGGCAGGTTGGACACCAGCTGGTGACCATCCCATCTGATAAGGCACCAGCTTTCCGGCCACTATACAGCCACGGGTGGGTCAACAGGAGCGGCTCATGGTGGTGACTTCATCTGGAAAGCACACCATTCCTCTGTCATCAGGGAGACAAAGAAACATCCCACAAGGAAGGAAGAGGGGACAGGGGGATCAGGCCCCAAGGGACAAATGAAGTGACCAGTGTTAGTGCTGCTGTCATTGCTCATCACTCGGGCTTCAACCTGCTCCCTATCCAGCATCTCCTTCACCCAGCAACATCCCTGGCAAGCTGAGGCAACTCAAACACTCCTGCCCTTCATCCCAAGGTTCATTTTAAAGCTCCTTCCTCAGAAATACCCTGCAGAGAGCCCTTCCCTGAGCAGGAGGCACGCGGCACGTTTGCCCTCGCCAGGCTCCTGGCACTGCAGTCCCATGTTTGTCCAACAGTGGGTTACTCACAAGCCCTCTGAATTCGAGGCATTTCTCTAGGAAATACACGGCCATCTGTGTGTCCCAGCCTGCCTGCAGGTCCAGGCGAGCGGCCGCATTCCCGTCATTCCAGCCCGGCGCATTCCTGCCTGCGCTGGGGCTGGTGCTAAGCAGCAGTGCAGGAACCCGCCCAGTGGCTGCGCTTGCAGATCCTAAGGGTACGCCAAGAAAACCATTTTGTATCACAAAAAGGCTTATTCATTACCTGCTGGTAATTCAACGTAGCCCCAGGGCAGGGATGGGTTAAACAGACTGGAAGGAATTGGGAAATCTCACGCTGGCCCTGCCCTTACAGGCACAAAGTGCTACTGACACCAGGAGAAGCACTCGGTGCTCGGCAGCGCGCAGGATTCGGATCTTGATCCATTTACGATCCCCAACCCCACCCCAAACGCCTGCTTTGCCATCCATTATACATGAGGGACAGGCTAGAGACTCTCAGGTCATCAGTCAGCCTGAGCAACGCAGCGCTCCCAGGCAGAGGTTTCAAATGGGCTTTGCTGATCTGGGAGAAATCAAGGGCCCAATTTAGACACAGATCGCTGTGATTCTGCAGCTATCAAGGATTTCATCCACTATTCAATGCATTCCTTTAGACTTCACCTAATTTGCATATGCAGATGCCCCCCTCCCCCATAAGAACACCCAGCAATTAAACCTCCAACTGCAAATACAGAACTGAATCAGAAAACAGAGTATTTTTAAAGATAATTCACATCCCTGTCCTCTCAGGTGACCTTTGTGATTACATCCCTAAAAGACACACCCTGTTTTCAGGGGACACAGACCTGCAGTACCAGGGAAACCATCCTTAATGCTATTCACACCTGCTAACCCAAATAATTCCCCCTTTCCACTCGTCCCAGGCACTATTTGTTATTTTAGTGCCTTTTGGGGGATTTGGTAATTGCCTTAAGTCATAACACCAGAATTTACTTATCAAGAAGAATCAGCGATCAGACACTGCAATGAATATTGTATAAGCTTGGATGAGAATTAGCATAGACAGGCTTGGTTGGATTTTACGCACTAGAAAATGGATTTGGCTCCCACGGGGCCAGCATTTTATGAAAACACAGGGGCCAAATGGTTTGTTACCGAACCTGGCAAGGCATTTACATATTTATATATTAAACCCCACACCCAACATGGAAATCTCATCTGCATGAAGTCTGTTGGGTGAGTAATCACAATCTACGTGAAGCAAACCCCACACCAACCACAGGACAGGTGGTGCATTTTGTTGTTTTTTCACTTTTTCAGAAGAAAGCTCCAGAAATCTCCTATAACAGTGACTTCCAGGCTGTGAGAGTGACCTGTGGGTGTCTGGGCTAAAGCATGGGGAAGGGGAGAAACAACAGGTTTTGGAAGGCATTGCAAATCCCAAAGAGACACCGTGGAGTCCAGGGGGAATACTGAGGAACCCTAAAGGTCTCGTGAGATACACAACAACAAGGGGTGATTCCTATCAAAGCATCAAGTTTATCACTGCTCCCATTGGAAGGAGAGCTAAGGCCAGGGGATTTCACCCAAGGCAGGACTGGGAGCTGCCTGCACAAAAGGGAATTATTCCTAAGCAGCCACAACACAAGACATGACTCTTTCTCAGAACAGCACTGCACCAGAAGCAATTTACTAGAGGTGGTATGGTACAGCCTCTGACTGCACATGAGTTATGAATAGAGGCATTCAAGTAAACTCAAATAAAGGCCAATAACTCAACTTACATTTTACACTGAGTTTCTGAATGCTGTAGGGGCCAACATGGGACTAAAACAACAAGAGATTTGACTCTCTTGCTGCTTTCCACCACTCAGGAACTTACAGCAGACAAGGAAGACAAGCTCTTCTGTTGTTTCAGTACCAAACATTCAAGAAACAGTGGGAAACCTCCTCACGTTGTGCTCACAACCCAAGCACCAGGATGGTAACCTGGACACTCTCACTGATCATTGGTGCAGCTCCAAAGAGAGCTTTCAGAGAGGCAGCATCAGAACCAGGAATGTGAGGAAAGGCAGCTGAGGTTACACAGATCTGATTTTTCATTTAGGTGGAATAACCCCACGTGGTGATAAGCAGAGCCCACGACATCCAGCTCTGTTTGCAGGAAGCTTTTGTTGCAGCTGGTGTGAAAAGCCTGACTGCAAACAGGCAGGCAGCCCCGAAGTCTGCATGGAGCTGAGATTCAGGGATAACACAGGAGCTACCTGGGCACAGGAAGGGATTGGGGGTGCAGGCAAACAGCCAATATTTACATTTTCAGGTCGGCACACAACAAAGAGAGACACCTTTAATAAGGCAGCGGCTGGAGTTGGAGGGAAAGCTGTTGTCACTGTTTCCCTGGCTACAGCATGCCTGGTGCTCAAGTATCCATGTCTGGACACCTTATTTACAGAAAGTCCCAGTGAAACTGGCAGCAGTCCTGCAGTGCTCGGCCGAAACCAGCACTGGAGAGGGTTGTGAGCGGGCCGGGGGAAGGACGGATGAATTTGGAAAGCTCTCGCCTCGTGGGAAGGTCATTAAGCAGCAAAGTGATGGCTATTTAAAGCAGGCAAATGGTTATTCTTGGGCTAAGGTCAGGGAACAGAGCTGAGTGGCAGCACTGGAGCTCACACCAGAAGGGGTGTTCAGAGAGGACCCCAAGGAGGGATTATTTCTCCTGTCACTCTTCCCATGCCCTCGGCCACCTCTGGCAACACTCCTCCTTCCCTGCAGACCACACTGACACTCTGCCAGCCTGCACCCACCTGGCCAATATGAAGCTGAGTCCGGGGAGGTTTAGGTTGGATATCAGGAAAATGTTTTCACCCAGAGGGTGGTTGAGCACTGGAAGAGGCTCCCCAGGGGTTGGTCACAGCACCAAACCTGTCTGAGTTCAAGAAGCATTGGGACAAAGCTCTCAGGCACAGGGTGGGACTGTTGGGTGTCCTACAAAGGGCCAGGAGCTGGATCTATGATCCTGATGGGTCCCTTCCAACTCAGCATATCCTATGATTCTATGGCATCACACAGAAACAGATGAGAAACAGCCACATTGCAGCAAGACCCTTTAACCATGGGGAGAAACTATTTGTACATACACGAGATCTCCTCACCAGCCAGTCACCTTGCACACCTCTGTGCTGCAGTTTGTCCCCTGCAGGAACAAGGTGCCAGCCCCCAGGAAGGCTGCTGTGAGCTTTTATCATCTTTGTGACTCTTTGAAGCCACCCAGACACACAGAGTCTCTCCCTGCCCCTACGAGCAGCCAGGGCTGCTGGAATTCTGGCACTGGCACGTACAGTAAAAGCAAAGCCATGGTTTACATCAAACACTCTCTCCTTTGTAATTCATGTCACTAACATAAACCAGATGCCATCTTCCTCAGCCCCTGCACAGAACGATGGCCTGCCTTTGCATTACATAAACCAGCAAGAAAATGAAATTTAAACCTTCGAGAAAAAGCAAAAATAAATAAATCAGTAATTAGACAAAAAACATCCAAGCCAAAAACAGCTTCCAAGTTTCCAGGAAGAATTAGGTTGTTTATGGAAGTCCTGTTTCAACTAACAGCCTGCCTGGCAGGTGGTAGGAATGTGAGTTTGTGGAGAGCAGAAACATGAAGCAGCTCTGCCTGGGGCACTGTGCTTTGCTTTGCTGTTTTCTTGGTTTAGTTAAACAAGAGGAGACATTACAAATACTCAACAAAAGGAGGGGGAAAGGAGATCTGTGCCTCAGAGTGGCCTTCCCTACCTTGGATGCCGTAGAGTCGGTTCAGGCGTGACCGTCTGGCCTCGTCAGCGTAGGGCACAGCCACCCAGGGCATCTCACTGAAGTACTGCTTGAAGGAGTCCTCTGACCTGTGCAAGGGGAACAGGGCATGGCATGCAGAGGACACCCCCTCCACTTGCCAGGCTTCTTCTTCATTAAAAACCTGGCCTGCAAAGCCCTTTATCCCTCCCACCAAACCCCACTGGTAAGTGCTGTTGGGAGAGAGTCAGACCAAATTCAAGAAGTCCCCGGTGTATTTTTCCCCAATAAAATATTTCAAACTCTCCAGGGTATCTGAATGCCAACCCATGGTGACAGCAGCAGCTCGAGCATCCTTCAGACCTCAGAGCCACAAGACACAAAGTGAAGCACAGACCTGCTCTTGCTGACCCCACTCTGCACTTCCCCACTGGGCAGAGGGAAAGGACTCAGGCAGCCTTTCTGATGCCAGAGCTAACCTGCTCTGCCCTAAATCAAATTTCCTCCTCAAATCAAAGCAGCAGTGCTCACCAGCTTGGGGGCAGCCAGCTCTGCCTGCACAGGGTGTGAGAGCTGCCTCACCTGTCTGCACTGACGAAGAGGATCTCAAACTTCTGGCCTGCCTCCTTGATTTTGCGGTAGGACTCCACCAGCACCCTCGTGAGGCTTCGGCACGGCGGGCACTGCAAAACACAAGTGTAAGGAGGACATTGTCTCCTCCTCAGGACCAGTCCCACACCCAGCAGGGCCAGCTGACCCAGTGACCATGAACTGGTGTGACCTCATCTCTGCTGCAGTGCCTGAACATGGCTGGGGTTTATGGTCGACAAGTTACCAACAAAACCACTTCCATTTCTAAAACCTGACCACTCTCCCCCTGAGTGGGAGGGCCAGCTGAGGATGACAGGCCACTGCAATGCAGATGATCAAAGCATCTTAAATTCTTCAGCACCAACCAGCCCAGGGTCTTTACTCTCCCTGAGCCCACTGCAACTGCTCTGCACAGCACCTCATACTCACCCAGTGCGCGGAGAAATAGACCCCGACGTGAGAGCCCTCCAAGGCACTGCTGTCCAGTGTCTGCCCATTGTTCCTTAGCAGAGGCCCAGCAACAACTTCACTGAAGGGTTTTGGTCCCCAGGGGAACTCCAGACCTGGGGAGGGGTAGGGATGGGGGTGGAAAGAAGACACAAGACAGTAACATGCACATGGCAGCTTTTACAGTTTCAGAAAGTTCCACTAGAAAAACCATCCCACCTTCTGGAAGGATAAAGGGGATCCTGTCTGAGGAAGCCTACTGGGGTTTATTCCCATCCAGGGGGGATGCAGAACACCTCTGCTGTCAGGCACCACCACGCCCCTGCCCTGAGGTGAGGAAGCCAAGCTCTGCACTGCAGCCAGGGTCATCTCTTTCTCTCAGGCAGGCTGCACCCAAGGCACAGCACCTTCAGCTTGACAAAGCCTGCTCTGGTTTTGTGCCTGCTGAGGCATCTTTTCCTTATCAACAGTGTTTATTTTAGCAAGAGAGGGCAAGGTGGTACGTGCTCAGGAATGCAGTCAGACTGTGTCCCTTATGCTGATACCAACCATGTATTTTTACACATATCCATACACGTCTTTATTTATAAACCTTAGCTATATATATGTAAAAGATGGTGTGTTTATATCCATATATCTCTATATATATCTTACACTAACCCTCTGCACCCCAAAGCAAGCTGTGTGTGTACACACAAACACGCTCTGAATCATCTGCTGCCAGCTCCCAGAGCAATCCATCCATGTGTTCAGCCAGAGAGGAGGAAACATCACAGATGGCTCAGGCCACAACATGTTCCTGCTGTACAGCTCCTGCCACTGAATTAAAGACTCTGTCACTGTGCTCAGTATTTACTGCACCAAGAAACAATGAGCCTGTAACAAAAAAAATGGAGGGACAACTACAGCAGATGACTGATGGGTCTGCAGGGTCTGTGAGTAAGGGCACACATTTGGCTCATTTGGCTTTTTCCAAATTGGAAGAAGATAGATTTAGCATCAACTCCCAGCACAGTAAACCTCAGCAAGGGAAAATAGTAACATTTTGCTGTATAATTTGTAAATAATGGGAAATTCATTAGCCTGAGTGTGATGTTAGTGATAAAAGTCCCACTCAGTATTCTGGAAGGATTCTGCTCCCAAGGTGTGGAAGGTCTGGGCCCTTATTCTGTCTGTCCATGTGCCTCCATCAGGGAAAAAACCAAACTTCATGTTTCAGTTAGCCTAACCTTTTCCTCATTAGCACTCCAGACAAAAATCCTGGAGGGAAATTCTTTGTTCTTTTCAGTAAGCAAAACCAAAACACAAGATCTGGCAGGAATGATGCAGAAAATTTTACGCCAAAAATAGCACAGTGCTTTGAACAGTTAAGTATGACAATAGTTCTTTGTTCCCTCCCCCCAGGCCATTCAGAATGAACTGGGATGAAAAGGCAGCTGTGTGTCCATGTTTCTGTGGCACAGGGGACTCCAGGCCTTACCTTCAGGGTCATCTCGGATGACCAGGAGGCCGTTCCTGCAGACCACCTTCCCAGTGGAGGCATCGATAAATATTAGGGAAGGAATGTTGGAGACTCTGTACTTGTTCCACAGCTTCAGCTGTAAAACAGATTGGGAGGGGAGATAAGGAAGGTAAACTTGGCAGCGTGAAGAGGAAGATTTTGGAGCATTAGCATCTTTCAGAGCAGAGGTCAGAGGCAAGCAAAGAAACAGAGCTGGTGCTTCAGGGATGAGTGTGAAGGAATGTGAGGAAGAGCTGCTGGAGAGACCCTCACCATCACCACCATTCCCTGAGGTGAGACCCCCATGTGTCTCACCCCTGCTGTGGGCTTGCCCGTGAGCACAGGCAAAGCTTCTCCTCCTCCTGCTTTTACTTTACCTCTTTGCAAGTAAAATGGGGATAATACTTGCCATGCTTTGAGCTCTTTGTTCAGAAGACATGGTAAGCACAAATACTTTTAATGCCACTGCTCTGAAGCAATTTGTAATGCTTCCCTGGCTGTTTCCTCCCCTCCCACTTCCATGTTCATTAAACAAACCAGCAACCCCTGCCAAAACACAGCCAGGCTGAGCACAAGGCCAACACACAAAAAAATTCTTCTTTTGCAACTGGGGCTTCCCGTGTTTGTTCCCAGGAGTTGATTAAGGGCTTTGACATCAGCCTGGGGGCCCAGCTCATCCATCCTGCACTGCCAGCTTTGCAGGCTGATGGCCACGTTTTGGGCACCCCAAATGGATGGGCCTGTCTGCTGGTCACTGCGTTTTGCAGCGAGCTCGGCTCTGCACACCACCGGTGACAGAGTGCTCTGGGTGTCACACGCTCCTGGGCTCACGTTCCCCAGGATGTGCTTCTGGCACAGGATAATTCAGAGCTTAACTCCTGCACAGAAGCTGGCTGGGATGAGAGGAACAGGACCATGACAGCTGCTGGCACAGCCCAGGCTGCAGGTGTGGGCTGGCAGAGCCGCTCTCCCCGCCACGCACGGAGGAGCTGCTGCCATCACCTCATTTTCCTTCCATTTCTCCAAGCATTTCAACCCAAACAGCCCAGTGGTGAATTATCAAACTCTCAAACAAAAGCCAAACCATAACCAAGAGCCAAATGGGGAAGGAAACTAATCTCCACCTTCCCCTAACATCAAGCTCTGCTCTGCAAAGCCCCTCGGGCTCTGTGTGTTTACAACGTGCTCCAGTTTGGAGAATAAAACCCAGGCACAAGAGAAGCACAGAAGGGGCCCACCAGTGTCAGCCAGCACGAGAGCCAGAGAAACCATCACACAATATGCTGCTGCTTCCACCGGTATCTCACAGAGAAACTGCACCCACGTGTTTCCAGAGGAAGAACTCTGCAGATTGCTGTCCCTGATTTGCAAAGAGAGGCAATCCCATTTCCCGAGATGGGAATGATCTGGGGACATAGAGAGAGGTAAGGTTTTGTGTCCTACCCACCAGCCTTCCATTTCCAATAGACATATTAATGGATTCACAAACCAAATGGTTTTGGGCACAAAAAGAATAAAGAAACTGTACTCAGTGCAAACCAGCCCCCTCACAATGGTGGTGTTCAAACCACAGAAGGTAAAATCCACTTCTGTGAAGTTTAAAGGGTGGGGGAAAGCTCTTTATATGGATCACAGGCACTTAACAGGGTGCTGCAAACAATAAGGAAATTACAACTAGCAATCGGATCGTTCTCTTTAAATAGTTGCTTACATTACACTTCATTTTGCCAAGTCCTTTGTATACAGAAGCAGCTCCCCCGGGGCATCACGGCGGGTCCTGGCAGTTTTGCTTGGCTGGGGAAGCAGCAGGGTCTGCACTTCAGAGCCAAGAGGCTGCATGGACTCGCTGTGCTCAGATGGATGGGGCTGCAACACCTCAGATAAGGGGATAACACCAAACCAAACCTGCTCAAAGCACTGGAGCAAGCGTGGCATGGCTGGCTCCAGGCAGTCTACAGGGTCCAGCATATGTGGCAACTCTGGCCAATAGCTGGTCCTGGGTCTTCTCAGGATGTGTAAACCATCAAACCCCACTGAACCTAAACTGCAGGCACTGATCTTGGTTTCCCAGACATCCATGGCACGGGCAATCTGCAATCCAGACACTCTGTCCCCATGAAATCAGGAGTGTCACTTCTAACTCATCAGTGAGGGTCCACAGGAGAATGCCTCAAGCAAGCATGAAGCCAGGTGTGTGTCAAAAGGGTCAAAAAACACCAAAAGAGGTCAATGTGGCACCTGTTGCTACTGGGGGAGCACGTCCATCACTGAGCTCTGAGACCTGAACCTAAAGAGCATCATGTCACACTCAGTCACATCTTGGGTGAAGGAGAAAAAGCAATTCAAACGGAAAGGTTTTACCTTGCACCTGTGCAAAAGCTCCCAGACACAACCCACGGGCCCAGGTAACACCCAACCAAGTTTCAGAGCTTTGTACAGGCTGAGCAGAACTTCCTATTTTTAACAGACTTGCTGCCTGGGTTATCACCGAAACCCATCACACAACACCAATGAACAAACACAACAACTGCATATAAAGCAACTGGAACTGGGCTGCCATTTGAAGCCAATTATAAAAGCCTTGAATTGGAAGTTAGCGGTCTCGATGCACTAACCATATTAATTCCATCCAGGAATGTGCTGTTTAAAGTGGGAGCAGTTTGGTTTGATGACTCCCCTGTGCGCCAGGAAAGCTGATGGGGAATGAGAAACGCACGCGCTGCAGGAGGAGCGCCAGGATCTACCACAACTCCCACCACCCTGGCCCTCATCAGCCAGATTCCAGCCTTTCCAGAGCCTGTCAGACATTTGGGAAAGAAGCCTGATGGCTCCTTTTACTGCAGGTCTGACCTGAAAGAGCAGAACCTTGACAGGAAATGGGCTGGTTCATTTTAGCCAAGCTAAAGACAGCTCCCAATGGGATTCCCACGCTGTGCCACTATTTTGCACCTAAACTACAGCTTCCAGCCAGGACATCTGATCTCCACCTAAAACCACTGGGATGACCCAACCTGTCCTGTGGCAAACTATTGTGCTAGTTAGCTTTTCTCAGGGTTAAATGCCAAGGATTTGCACATGTGAAGGTTCTGCAAAGGGGACAAGCTCAGCTTACACCCACTGGTTGTGGTCCGTGCAGAAAGGGAAATCCAGGAGAAAAACAGCATCCCTGGTATGGGTACCTGCACAACCACACACCTCACAAAGGATTCTGTGTCAGGCTGGGTGTGGGATGCAGAAAGCAAATTACAACTTGCTGTGAGACCGTGGGCTGATGAGATGATAGCTCAGGCAGCGGGGCAGAGTGCTGCCTCAGCAACTCTGAAAAGCTGTTTTTCCTGCTGTGAAGAGGATGACATAGAAATAACATACTCCACACACTCTAAGGATTTGATCATCCATTTAAAGAGGGGATCTCTGCTCCGCTTCCCAACAGCTGTTGCAAATCTGTGGGATCAAGCCAAAGCTAACACAGATGTGGGAATAATCTACGGACTATTCAGCCTGAAAGCAGCTGATCCTCTCGCAGCGCCCTTCGCTCCTGGTTCAGGCCTGCTACAGTCACTGCTCACCCCAGGACACCCACTGGAGAAGGACTGAGGAAATACAGCCCCTCACAAGACTCTGTGCAGGCTGAGCAGCCTTACAGAGACTTCCCTGGCTCCTGTGCAGGTGGTTTAGTGCAGCCATCCAGTGGAAAAACCAGAGTCACCGGATTCCTCCAGTAACTTTATCCCTGCACTAAAGCATCACCACGCTGTCCTGGAAACCACAAGCCCTGGGCTCCCTCCATGACTCCATCCACAGCCAGCTGTGAGAGGCTTTCAGAGATCACTCATGATCTGAGGGCTGAGGCGATCCCCAGACGTCGGCCACGCAGCAGCACAAGGCTGCTCTCCCCACCAGTACTGGCTCCGTTATTCCCCTCATCCTGGTGACTGGGAATTCCTGGCTGAGAGGCTGGGGAGACATTTGCAGACAGCCACAGTAATTTTTCCAGATAAAGGTGTCAGACGAGAGGTCTCCCCAGCAGCCCACGGCTGTTTCTGCGCAGGGCTGGCACCCGGCCGGGGCGGATGAAATCCCCTCCTGCTCCGCTCATTCTGGTGGGGAAGGGATCCCCCACTTCCAACAGCTGCCGGGCGCTATTTTTGGTTGTGCTGATTGATTTATCAGTCCTGGTCGCATTCACTCGCTCCCATAAATCCTGAGCTGCAGCGGTGAATGCTGGCAGAGATAAAGCACAACTGCCTGCAGCGCACGGAGCCCTGGCTGCTGGGAAAGTGGTCCTCCCACCCTCCTTGGGGGCTGCATTTCTCTGCTGTTGTGTGAAACTGGACCATAAAAGCTCTCATGCTTCCCTCTTCCGTAGCACATGGAGCTGACTCTGCCCAGAGATGCAGAGGGCAGACATTGGCTCTACTCATCTTGCAACCCACACTTCCACCCTGACCAGCGACAGACAAAGTCAGTTTAAACGCCCAAAGGCAGCAATAAAATTAACACGTTCCTGCTGTGGATGGCTGCTGCTTTTTACTAAAACAAATGGAAAGCCACTTTTCTAAAAATTCACTCTTCAAGGCAATACCCCCAAGGGTCTGGAGCATTCTGGTGAGGCGTTGGAAAGATCCCACCTTCCAACAGCCCCATGAGTGACCATGGGAGAGCACAAAAGGGTTTCCATTACAGCCATGGGCTCAGCTCTTGCTGGTCTCTCATTCAAGAGCCATGGGCTGAAACATGAAGTCTGTCTGAGGAACACATGAGCAGCACTCAGTTGGAAAAGTGCCTTTGGTCCAGGGCTGCAGGGACCAGCAGAGCCCAATGCCCAGCTCTGCCACACAGAGAGCTCCAGGCTGATGAGATATCCACGGCCATCCCCAGTGCTCCGGCGCTGCGGGAACCCCTCTGTCCTCGCTCACTGACAGTGTTAAACTGCAGCTTTTACATCGTGCCTTAAAGGGTTTACAAGCACCAGGGGCCACCCAGGCTCTGCAGACAACAGGCTGCTCCCTCTCCCTGTCGATTTAAATCTAGTTCACGCCTGTCCCTACGATTCAAGCTCAGCTTGGGCAAAGGCTCCTCTTCCAGCCCTCCCTCCTCGCTCCTTTTCCTGCGTGCATCAGGGAACCCCCTGAGCAGAAGGGGAACACGGTGAGGGAACGACACACAGCCAAGTAGTGGGGCGAGACCAGATGGTGCACGCCAAGGTCTGACCCCATGACATGGAGGAGATCGAGCGAGGCTTGGGATAAATTAATGTCCATTGTGCTGCTGCTTCTCTCTGAAAGTAAATCAAAATCTAATTACAAAATACAATGGTGAGAGAGATGCCTGCTCCGGGAACGTTAATGAGCTGAGGAGGGAGGATTTGGAATTGTAATAAACAAGATTGATGTGAACAGCTGAGACAGACAGCGCAGGGCACTGGGGCTGCTGGTCCACATGGACCCCATCGCTCCCCTCTGTGTGCACGCTGCCTGCAATGGCTGAAAGCCCAGTTAAAACCAACCTCAGCACCAGTTTCCCCTGGCCCTCTGCCCAGCAGCACCTGCTGTGAACATTCCAGCAATATGATTCGGTGCAAGCGAAAAAGTAAAATAAATCAACCCAAAAGTTCTTGTCACTTCCATCCTCTCCTTGCTGCGGCTCCACGGCAGGAGATCGGCACAGCACGGTCCAGCTTGTGGCTGCCCACACCACCCCACAGCTGTTGGGGGGACAGGGGAAACCCTGGCAGGAGTCAGCTTGTGACCCTGGGCTTTTGTTCCTCCCATCCAGGGAACACAGCAGCAGCAGGTTTGGAGGCGAAGCGGAAGGAAATCCTCTCTGCGGGTTTCTGGCACGGCGGCCGCCAGCCGAGGGCCGCTCTTTGTTCCCCTGAGGAGCTCCACAGCCAAAGGTCTGGGGATGAGAGACCTGGGCCAGCCCAACCTCATGTCCTGGCGTTTCCTTCCATCTTCTTCCTCTCACCACCCTGTTTCCCAGCTGTTCTTTGCAATTTCCCAGGCTGTGCCATCCGAGGGACTGCGAGCTGAGTGTTTTATTTGAGGGCAAGGCGGCATATGGCTGGCTCCTCTCCCCCTGACACACGGGCAGGCTGACAGGCTGGATCCTCCGCAGCCCACATCTGATAGGAAAACATTTAATTTGAGCAGAGCTGAAGAGCAGTTAACATGATCTATGGAGAGCAAAGCCCCAGGGCCCTCAGCAGACACGGGAGCTGCCCTGGTTGTTTTACATGCGCAGGTTTCAAAGAGGTGCTGGGATGGCAGCTTGATTTGATCCCAGGATCAGGAGGAAGCAGCATTTGACTAAACATACAGATAACAACCCAGGCAGGAAATCAAGCAGGGAGGATGCCACCAGACAGGCTGGTCTGTCAACACTATGAGGATGTCTTTTATAAACTTTTTTTTTCCCCAAGTGTTTCTTAAATTGTATTCAATAGCCCAAAGATGATGCAGAATTTAAGGATGCAGCATTCCACCCATGACTAGGAAACACACCTCCATGTATTTCCAATAAATGGGTTTTTTTTCCTCCATGTGCACACCTTGTTTTACTTCTTAAAAGGGGGCTTGCAGATCAGCAAGGCATTTCATAAACATTTTTTTCTTTCTGTAAACACACAAAAAGCAGTGAGGGCAGCGGGAGTTAAAGTGTATGTGGGAAAAATTTCAGACACATGTAGAAATGTATCATCCATGGCCCCTACAAATTACGCCCCCAAATGACTAACACTGAGTAAGAAATAGCTATGTAAACACAAAGGCAGTAAGAAAAAATAATAATTTCTGTCTCTCTATGGGGAAAGGATATTTTTCCATCTGTTTATAGGAAAGGCGAGGGGTGTGGTGGGAATCTGGGATGTTGAATTGGAGTTCAGAGCCTCCCTTGGTCCCATGTCTCATCTGTCACTGGAAGTGGGACAGTTGCCAGAACATGGGTTTCCTACCCACTGCCTTTGCCTTTGCTGCTACTGTTCACTTGAGTGCTGGCAGCCATCTCAAGGTCAAACACTTTGCAATCCCGGATCATTAAGAAACAAACACTTCTGAAAAGCCTTGAGTTTAGACAGAGTTCCCACCAAACACAAAAGCCTTTTAAATCAGCAGGGAAATCGGGATTTGTTTTTTTTTTTTTGTTTTGTTTAATGCACACAATGAGGTATTAGTGGGGTTTCTGTTTTGTTTTCAGTGGTTAATCTGAGAGGGAACCTTACACAATCAGACCAACAAAATCCTGGAAAACAATGGAGTATTTGTTAGCACTGTAACACACCCTGGGGAGTGAGGGCTCCAGGATGCCGCAGCCAGGAGCCTCCTGAGCAGTGACAAGCCAGCACCAGGACATCCCCCAGGCCAGCTACACAAAAGATTCCTGTAAAACTATCAAGATATCTCAGATACCCTCTTGTGCCCACAGCTGCTGAGGTACCCACTGGGTGGATAGGAAATTTGCTTTTCCACAGCACCTTTTGAAATGCAATAGCTCATCCATCGCATCGCTGAGATGCTTCCTTACAAAAACCTCCACTCAACACAGCTCTTGCATCACTGCAAACACTCAGACTGTTTAAAAGCAGCCACTTTTCTCCGGCTGATCTCAGGAGAGGCTGCACTGGCTGGTCTGGCCCTCCCTACAGCTGCATCCATCTCGGCGTCTCAGAGCCGACAGCGTTGAATCTCATCTGGCAGCACTCCTGGTTTGCAACCCAAGGAGGATTTTCATGCAAAGGTTACACAGCTGCAGAGCTACAAAGGCCACAACCACAGCCCCGGCTGCGGGGGCAGCTCTGGGCTTTGCATGCAACAGGCTCCGCTCACAGCTCGGGAGGGCGGCACAGCTCAAGGGATTCACTCTGTAACCACAGATCAAAATATGCCAGGAACTAACCAGAGCCAGGTGCTCTCAAGCTCCAGCTGGAAAGAGCAATCTCTGCCAGTGACAGCTCCGAGTTACCCCGCTCCTCCTCGGCTCTTGGGGTGGAAGGGATCCCACAGCCTGTGCCGACCCCGAGCAGCTACGGAGCTCATGGGAACTTCTCCTTTGGAGCCCCAAGTCCATTCTGAGCAAACATCACACCATCAAAACTGCTCTGGGCTAAACCACTGATGATGATGATGATGTGTTTTCAGGGCCTCTGTGCCCTCCTATCACACTTCACCAGCACAGCTGAGCCCCAGAGCCGCGCCTGCCTGAGCCAGCACTGAGTGCCCTGCGGGGAAGAGCATCCCAGTGATGCATGACACGGGCAGGACAGATGTAACCCAGGCTGCTGGAAAATGCTCTCCTGCTGAGCACTTCTCCTCTCCCTCCTGCTCCCCAAACTGACACTCTGCCCCTCGGCAGAAAGGCTGGAAACGTAAACCTGCCCCAGCCAATGATCTCTAAATGGGAAAATGCCACTGAGAGTCCCACGTTTGCAATTAATCAGCTGCACACATTAAAACCAGGGCAGAACAAAGCTGCCCAGAGCTCAGATGCACCAACACCTCAGTTGCAGCACAAACCAGCAGCTGGGAAGTTGGGGAAGTCATTTCTTCACCCACTCCTTTGCAGAGCAGCTTTTCCATCACACTGTGCTCCAGCAAAGCTGGGGAACAGGGAAGGGAGGGACAAGGAAAAGAGGAGAGTTGTGGTATGGGCTGGGCACAGAGGAAGGGGAGGGACAACCAGTATGGGGCCAGCAGACAGGGCTGAGGGGTTTCTGACACACACACATGGTGGGCCAGGTGCAGGGCAAGCGAGGGAACCCGATCCATCCCCGAAACCCAGCACCGAGCCACAAGAGGCCCCAGCTCCACAGCCATCGACCAGGGAGGGATGGGACAGCAGCCTGCAACTCCCTCTTCAATTAAGAAGATGAACAGAGACAGTGAAAAATCAGTAGCAAGGTCAAAAGCTCCATGGATGAAAGTCAGAAAATACAGAGTTTCCCAAAGGGGCAAGAGCCTGTAGTCAGCATACGGATGAAGGCAGGACACTGTGCGAGAGAGTCTTGGCCGCCGTGTCCCTCCTGCCACCCTGAGCATGGCACAGACAGTCACGGAGAAACAAGGAGCTGCTGCCAGGAGCTGCTGAAACGTGAATCCCACGGGGGTGTTCAAAATGTCAGATAAGATGCAGCGTATTAATTCCCTCTGCTGACAGCCAGCCCCAGCTGGAGGGGGAGGCTCGGAGACCGCAGGATTCAGAGAGCCAAGGATACCCAGCACCGGTTCTGTCACTGAGGCTCTGAGTCAAGAGCAAAGCAGGAGGTGACACAGAGGGCTGGGTGGCAGGAGGGCTACCCCATGTTTTTGGTGAGAATAAGGGAGATTCTGTGCAAAGAAAAAGCAAATTGTGTGTTCTTTTACAACATGCCGAAAACTTCTGTGCGCTGGCAGCGACCCTCCTCAGATGGGGCTGTATTTCAGCTGTTACTACACTCAGTTTGTAAAATGCTCTGGGATGATAAAAATCACTCCAGAAACAGTTACTAAAACTGTTTCCAAGGAAATAGATCCATGGAATTGGAGAAAGCCTGGTGTTTTTACAAGAGCTTCAACTAGAGAAAGACCGAAGTTAAGCAGGAAGTTTTGCTTCCTTGTCTTTTCAGCAATAAAAAGGAGCTGCACTGGGGTTTATTTGATTCTGCAACACACAAAACCACCATCAGTTGTTTCCTCAGAAGGGAGCCTGACTTGAGATGGACAGAAAACACCCCTCAAATCAACTGGAGTTGAAGGCTTTCTGCCTTAGTCAAGCTCTGGATTTGTCTGCTTGCATTCTTGTTTTATCCTCTTGCTTTCCATGATTATTGAATTGTCCAGAAGATGATCCCAGGGTAACAAAATCCATGCTGCAGAAACAGAGATTTTATCCAGGAAAAGCACCCTGGGAGCACGGTCTATCTTCCCATCCCAATTCCAGCCTCAGTGCTAGGAAGCAACGTGTTTGGAGTTGGATGAGCCACAGGAAACGCAAGCAAATCATCCACTTGTGTCCAAGTGACTTTTTCCAAGGATCTGCCATGAAGTTTCAGGCTCAGTCACCCCTTCCCCACCCCTGGGTCAGAACTGATTGAACGCAGCCACCGAGTCCAACTCCAACACACTCATCTCGTTTGGCAGCCCTGCGGTTCCGCTGAGAGCTCCAAGCTTTTCCCCTCCTCTCCCTCTCCCTCCTCTCGTTCAATTATCTTGCTTCATCTTTATTCTGTTTCCAGGAACACTTAGCAACAGGCTCTTGCAATCAGCCACCGGCAGGCAGGATCTGAGGAGGAGACTGCAGTTTCGATGACCTTTTGCTACACTCATGCAAATTTTAAAGAAAAATATGTGAACAATTTGCCTTTTAAGTATCCTCTGCTTACATTCACCGGGAGTTAATTCTCCTTCTCTCCTTAGAGGCATCAGAAACACCAGATTTTCTGATTTTACACTAATGAGAACAAAACCTGCGGCTTAATTCCAGCTTACTTTGTGGGATTTTTTTCTGTATCTCACGCTGTGAGCAGAACCTGAACGGGCAAAAATTAACATGTGACACCTACCCTGGCCAGGACCCCAGCTCTGCTCGGACACCAAAAGCTCCTGTCAGCAAAAGCCAAGCATGGAGTTCAGGGTCCATCCCAGCAGCCAGCCAAACTCGTCCTGAGATGGACAAGATGCTGTTGCTCCTCTTGGTGAGCAGCTTTCACTGATCACCATCAGAGACTTTCATCCCAGGACAGCCCCAGGGTATGCCAGGAGCCAAACACTGCCTCAGCCTCCCAAGGAACACGCAGCATTTGTGATCTCCGTGA
Source organism: Aleadryas rufinucha (assembly GCA_013397815.1). NCBI lineage: Eukaryota > Metazoa > Chordata > Aves > Passeriformes > Aleadryas > Aleadryas rufinucha. Next base: position 28,241 of record VZTH01017014.1, on the reverse strand, counting down.
TTAAAGCCCATCAGCCAAGGCAGCAGATAAGGGCTGGGACAGTGGTTAAGGACTCTCATTCCCATGGGACTGCCGGAGGGCTACAAATCCAGGGACTTTGGCAAGTGACATCCTCCAAAACAACACACCGACCACCACAGGGCTCTGGGAGGGCAACACTGATGCTGGATAGATGGAAATGGGTAAATAACAAGCCTGGGTTTGGAAAACCACAGCAACAAACTCACAGCAGCCGTTTTTACAGCTGCCCCAATGGGTGCTGGCAGAGGAGATCAGGCAGCAGCCTTGATTTTCATCAGATTTAAATCAAATCCCAAAAGCTTTTCCAGCACTTTCCCCATCACTCAGTAATTTTCCCACATACACAAACAAGTTTGGAGACAACCCAAAGCGCACACCAGGACACAGTCAGTGCAGCTTGCAGGGCACAGGGGCATCGCTGCATTTAAGTACTTTCTCCTTGAAACAAATGCTCTGTGTTTGGAATAAAAAATCCTGTATTTCTTGCAGTGGCTAGAAGCTGAAGGGAGGGAATGGGTGAATACCCAGGTACCAAGGCAGGCAGCTCACCTCCTGCTTTCTGAGTGGTGTTCATAACCAGGAAAAGAATTTGCAAGGCCCTGATCCGGGAAACAAACAAAACACAAACCCCTCGCAGATCTTTGATACTTCAGATGATCTTAAAAAGTATAATCTACTTTTTTCTTTTCCCTTTAAAAAATAAAAAGTCTAAATAAGCACGTCATTGATCCGATTGCTGAGAACAGCATCTGGAACATCAATCTGTGCCTGAGACTGCAGAAGCTGCAGGAGAGCTCAAAGCAGCCAAGGCTGCCCTCGAACCAGATGCTGCTCGATCTTACAGAAACGCCTGTGGATCTGTGTGAAAATGATTAAACAAAATTGCTCCCTCTTTTTTCAACTTTAGAACTCAAATCTGTTTTCTCTTAGAGGGCAGATGCTCATTACATATCCCACAGCACATCAAAGGGCAGGAAAAGAAGGAAGGCAGCCACCCTGCCATGCACCAGTGCCCTGTGTGACCAGCAGCCACCACCTCCCCTCCCCAAAAACCCTTGGCTTGGGGTCCAAGCATAGAGGGTAAAAATGCCTCTTCCAGCTTTGGTCCCCACTTAGTGACAGCATGAAAGATGCCAACCAGGGGCTGTTCCAGCAGCAGCAAACAGCAGCCATGTGTTTTTGTAGGGAATTCCCTTGGGGTTTCAGAACAACTCCAGCTACTGCAGCACCTCGGGGAGCCCCAAGACTGCGTATTTCTCCAACATTCCTTCCCCCTCAGTGCTTGAGCATTCAGAGCAGAACACAAGGGACCACCAATCCCATCGGAATCTGACCAGAGAGGGAGGAGAGGGAGGATTTGCCAAGGGAGGGTTGTTCCAGGGCAGGGACAGGAGTTGCTGTGGGGCAGAGCAGAGCAAGCCCCATTCCTGCTCTGCCCCAGCACAGCAGCTTCACATTTCCCATGGGAAGTGAGCCCTAATTATGCTGTGCCCAGGTGCCAAACAGCAACACCTTCCACCCTAAATCAAACTTTTTTCTAATGAACAGGACAAGATATTGGGGCTCCAAAACACTCATTTCCCCTATCCAAGGGTCTCACATTTTCAACCCCACAGGCACCTTGGTGATGAACAGACTCCAGTTACAAAACCAGAATCCATTAAATACCTAAAGCATGATGATGCTGTGGTACAGTCCCCACCATAAGCAGAGTGCCTTTGCTCCCACAGATGATACACCTCTCCTGTGCCCTCCCAAATCAGGATGAATGTTAGTCAGAGTTTCCTGGAATCCTCTCCCTGAACATTTCAATCTGGGATGCAGATGAGATATATTCCTGTTCCATGAAAACCTGCACAAAGAATGGCAAATGAAGACCCTGAAATCCCAGGAACACCACGCTGCGTCTTATCCAAAGCCTCCTTCATTCTTTCTTTACTCAAACTCGGTGGGATGATGCTCAGATCTAAAACTCCTGGGTTTTCTGGAACTTTATCAGCTACAGCAAACACCTGGCAGCTCGGGCAGGCTCAGCAGGATGTAACCTCAGGGGCACCAAACCCTATGCATTTAATGCCACACCTGATTCAAATCCCTGTGCTCAGAGGTGAAAGGCAAGCGACCGATGGGAGGCCTCATTCCCAGAGCCCTTCTCATTTATTTTAGTTCAAAGACCTCAGAAAACTCAAGGCAATCACTCACCAGCTCGGATATTTAAGGAGGAGCGTGGGGAAGTGCGCCTGGGAAGCAGGAAGCACAAAGTCAGCTTCATCCAAGATCCAAGGGAGAGGAGTCACAGCCAGGCTCTTACTTAACAGCTTCTTCCAGGCAACCCACTGCCTCATCCATCTTAATCTTTGACCGCCGAGAGATGAAAACAATTTATCCTCATTCCCTGCTCTTACTGAGAGGTTACAAGAAATAAAACTAAACCAAAGATCAATGTTACACCCCTTCTCAGACAAACTCTGCCTGACCTGGACTTTCTCAGCATCCTTTTATCTAGAGGAGTGTTTTGGCTAAAGCTTTGCAGAGGAAAGCCGTGTGAGCAAGCCAGTTAAAAACCTGGTACTTTCATGTTTATACAGCCAGCTAAGCAGCACACTACAAAGCCTTTTATTCCAAGTCTCTCCTGACAAGCCAGCATCGATAAATTACATAATCTCCCAGGAATTATGATGCACAGGAGGGGAAAAAAAAGCTCCAATTCCCTAGGTAGGAACTAAGGGCTCAGAAACTGAGAACTGAAGGAAAAGTCTGTACAAAAATCATCCCAAGATTAGGAGGCAACTCTTTTGTACTAAAAGGAGACAGCAAAACCTGCTGTAGATGCAGACAGACTCCCTCCCCGTGGCTACCAAGAACTCACCAGGCCCACAGCTGAAGATAGAGATACCTCAAAAGTCTCTCTTCTCCCAAATGTCCCTATTTCCAGAAAAACCAATCTGAAACAAGCCCGTGTCTGACAAGCAGTGCAGTGGCTACAAGCACGAGGAGAGATGAGCTTCCCAGTCTGAGAGGTGCAACTGAGCAATGAATCAGAGAACAGAACCACGGAATATCCTGAGCTGGAAGGGACCCACTAGGAGCATCAAAGCTGCTGTCAGTGGGGTGCATCCAAGTACAGCCTGAGTTCCCGGGTTGCACCAGGCTTCACACACTGACCGTGTCCTGAGCTGTGTTGGTTTTACATGCTGTGTGTGCAAGAGCCAGGAAAAATCCATCTTGGATGTCATAACAAACCCTAAGGTAAACACAAAGGCAAGGCCACGCAAATTATTCAGTTAAAGAGGCACATAAAGGAGAAGGCAGCCCTGGCCATGCGTTTGCTCCTGATTTTTGCTGTTTCTCAGTGAGCACACACAAAAATGGGCCAGGTTAAGCCCTGCACGAAGCAGATGCTCCCTTCTCCAAGAACAAACCTGCTGCTACTAATAAAAACTAAAAGAGTTTTGCAAAAGAAACCTGCATTTCACAGTCTTTGCACTGCTCTCCTTCAAAATGGGGTGAGGAAGGAGCACACCTTGGCCCCCCTGCAGACACAATGCCCCAGGGGCTGCCTGGGGTTGGGCAGCTGGGATAAACACCCAAACCCAGGAAATTCCCAAACCCTGAGAAACCAAACCACAGCCAGCTGGTCTGTGAGGCTGCAACCCTACAGAAAAACTTTATCTTCAAGTTATGAAGTTTATGGCATTTGCTCTGCACCTTATAAACTTCACAGGTGGTTTTGCAGATGGCGGGCAAAGGGAGGGGTGTCTGAGGGTTCAGGTGCCCAGCCAGGCCAGGAAGCAGCCAAAGGAAGAGGTCCACCTGCACAGAACCTTTTATAGTAGCTCTAACACAGCTGGATTGGATCTTCTGTGCTTTCTCCAGGAGGGTTGAGCAGCTCCTCCCTCCAACTGGGCAGAGCCTGAGAGATGAAATTCTGGGCACAGAATAGGCGGCACTTTGGATTACTGACAACTCCAAAAGGACGAGAAAAGCCCTTCTCGGGTAAGTTCTTGCTGCTCAGTTTGCTGAAGGGCGTCAGGACAGCCTGAGCCAGCAGCTTTGCTGAACATTTCCAGACTCCTTCTGGCAGCCTGGCACCCAGCCTGCTCCTCCTTTTCCGTGCCAACAGGGACACCCGGATACGCGGGACCCGCGCTGGTTACGGCAGCTCCGAAGCAGAGGGGAAAGGATGAGCAGCTTCTACAAGAGAGATGCTTCCACAGATTGTGACAAATTAATGATTTTTCAAATCTGTGCTTGCTTAGGAAAGGAGAGATTTAAAGCTCCAAACCCAGCCCGTTTGTAAATATAAATAAATGAATAAGCAAGCACGAGTCCCAGATTCTGTTCTGAATCCTGGGGAAGCAGCAGGTGGCAGATTGTTAAAGTCAGAACAAGGCTATTTCAGATCTGCAAACTGAAATATCCCCCTCCATCCCCCCTGCAGGTATACAGGAGGGCCACAGGGAAGATTTAGCACGTGTAGGTTTGGGTTGTTGTGGTTACCTTTTAGCCCATTCAATAGAATATTACAATGTATTCCCCAAGGGAGTCCATAAATAGCAAAGGATTCTGCCCTAATCCCCTATCTACTCCTTTCTGGATAATATGGCATTTGGACAAGCACTGCCAAAACACAGATTTATGGCAAAGCTGAGAGTTTGCATGGCCAACACATGCTCTAAAAACTCAGGATTCCAAGGAATAAATAAAGCTTCTCCTAGGATATAGACGGCTCTTCAGTTACAGAAGCTTCATACAGATACAAACCTGTTTGCAGGATTTCTGCTTCCCTCTCCCATCCCAGGCAAAAGACAAGTTTCTACTGCTTTTCCCCAACACTAAAATCAACTGTTCTCACTGGGTGTTCTTGCTGATACCACCACCACAGTGTCTTCTGCTCACTTCCCATTTCTTTACTAATACTTTATAAGATCTATCAGCTATTACCCATCCAACCAGCTTCAAACCTCTTCTCCAACAGTGACCAACATCAAAGGGAAAAGAACTAAGAAAACTGCCGACTAAAGGAACTATAAAAAGTACAGCTGATGAGTGCTACGGTTTTACTGCTGCACTGGAGACACCGCGGAGCTGTGCGTTCTTAGAAGTTCCTCAGAGAATGGTGTATTAAAAAAATAAAATAAAAAACAGACAACAGCAACTTTGCAGACAACTCAGTGCTACTGAAACAACAGAAAAGCACCTGAACAACAGAGCGAGTGTAACTCACACACATGTGGCTGTGAGGGGCCGACCACAGCAGAACCGGTGGAGGCAGAAAATTCAGCACCAAGTGCAAGCAAATACATTTTTCCCATCTGAAAAGTCAAAGCCAGTGAAGACACATCCACTCCCAGAGGCACCAGGCAGGATTGTTTCCTACTCCACACTCCCCAGTTGTGATTTTAAATTACTCACTGCTGGGGCTGTCCCACGCCTCCCTTGGGTGCCTGCACCACAGCCCCATGCAAAGGCACGGATCCTGCCTGTGGCAGGGGATGAACAGCCAGGCACAGCAGCAGGGTCAGGGAGGTGCATGCTAGGGTACAAAAAACCTGAAAAATGCAGTCATTTTTGACAGAGGGGAAGTGCTGCATCCCTGCCGAATCTCTGTGGTTGCCTACACACCCTTTGGATCCTGGCTACTTGCAAGCAAAACATAAAACCAAGGATATTTGTTTAAAACCCACAGGCGGACACTGTGATTCTACTGAAGAAAAAAATACAACTGGCATTCATTCTAAAAACTTCCCACCACTGGGACTGGGATTCAAAACCAGCACTGGGCAGCGAGGCCAAAACACACTGAGAGCAGACGCCTGCAAGAGATTCCAAGGGAAATTAGTTATGTGGGTTTTAACAAAAATAAAATTAAATCCAATGTTTACAAAGGGAAAAAAAAAAAAAGGCAGCTTCCCTAGGAGACAGTGCTGCAAACACCCTTTGCAGATAAGTCAAGACCCTGTGTAAGGCTTCCATGGATTCCTGTGCCAGTGAGGTTTCCTGGGATTCCTGTGCCACTGTGTGCAGTGAGGGGAAAGGCAAAGGCAAATGCTGAGCAGGCAGCAGCCGCCTCCTCCCACCCTCAGGGCTGGCAGGGAAGGGGCTGCCCTGCCCTCCTTCCCAAGCCAGAGCCACGCCAGCTCCGGGGCTGAGCTGGAAGGGAACTCTCCATCCATCCTCCTCTGTCAGCCTCAGGGAGCTGTGGCCAGGGGAGGACGAGCTCCTGGGCTTTCACTGCTCTGCTTCTCCCATCTCATCTCTCTCCAGGAAAAGACATGGTAGGCTAAGGCTGGACGAGCAAGTGGATTTACAGAAAGCCCCAGCTTCCCTTCTTGTGTGCTAAAGTCAGCCTAATTCTGTAAACTTTTTTTTTTTCCCTTCAGTAATTTTTCTGCAGCTGAGTCACACACAGCTTCTGCCAGGAATTTTTATAATTACTGAATTAGAGCAAGGTTTTGCCTGTGCACGCCTGACAACATCTGCTGATGGAAGCGAGCTCTGCTCAAACCCTTGCACAGCCCTGGAGGAGCAGGGCTGAGCGCTGCCCTTCCTCCCAACAGCACCTCTCATGGGGCTCTCCTTGCTGCTCCTCCTGCACAGAGCTTTGCAGCTCCTAATCGGTGTTTTGGGAGGAAGGAGATAAGCTGAACAAAGTCCAAAGGGTACTGAAGCAGGGGGAGGAACGCTGGCTGCCTCTTGCCTCTCCAAGCCTCTTGCTGGAGCATCCCTGTGGCAGCATCCACAGTTATGTGCCTCTCCATCAGCTGCATAGCTGCAAAGCCATCGTGCGTCACATCTTCCTTGGAGACAGACAACGGTATAGAGTTCCATAAAACCACAGAAAAAAATAACTCCCTCGACCTCCTTCTTCAATGGACACAAGGAGTTATTCTGCGAGCGAGGCTCCAACACACAACTCTGGTCCAGCCTAAAGATCAAACACAGCCCACGTTCAGATAAGCCAAAAGCAGACATCTGGCATTAGCAGCCTAAACTACACACTTCCTGGATGATCCAAAAACCTCCCACTTTATGCTACAGGTCAGAAATGCAAAGGAATTACCATCTTCAGGACTGAGCTGTTCAGCCTCCGCCTTGTGAGTGTTTGCTGGAGAGTGATGCCTGTACCCTCCTGGTATTTATCCCATACTGCACCCGAAGGGCTGCATTAGGAAAACAGTACCGATGCCAAGCCCTGAAAAGCGAGGATGTGCTGGAAATATGCTGTCTCTGTAGCTTTAATCTGGTCCACTTGCAGGGGTCTTTACAGCATGGCCACATACCATGTGTGCACACAGTCCTGACGCAGTTAGAACCCAGAATAGATGCTCAACAAGAGAGGAATTACTCAGCTCTGGGTTTCGGCTGGTTGTGCATGCACAGCACTCAGCTCTCTTCACTTCACACTTTTCATGTGCTGCTCCAAGGCAAAAATGAAGGCGTCTTGCCACTGCAGACTGGGATTCTTCTCAAAGGATTCTGAATTTATTTTCATAAAATCCTAGAGAACTGCGTTCACAACACCTCCGGTTTATATCCGAAGAAAAGAGTTACAGAGAAGCTCTGGGCATCCAGTTCCAGAATCAGCCTCCAGCTCCCTTTTAAAAAAATAAATAGCACGGAGCGGCATTTTAAACGTTTGACGTACAACTTCCCATGAGATCATCTGCAGCAGGAGCACTCGGCATTTCTGCAACTCAACCCTCACCCTGGGGACCCGGGAAATCAAGTCCCTCGTTGTGCATGAAAAGCAATTTACCCAGCACCATCCCCGAGCCCTGCGGCAGCAGCAGAGCAGGAATTCCCATCTCCTTAACCAGCACTACACCCTCTCTTTTTCCATCACTTGCCTCACTCCTTTGCCTCCAAATCCAGCACCGTGAAGGGCTGAGGTCCTACACACGGAGCCCCATCCTCCACTGGGCTGCCTCAGCTGCCCTCCAGGAGCAGCGTGAGCAGGGATGCCATGGAAAAAAACCCATATGTGATCCCTTAATTAGAAATGGCATCGTAACGTATACGGGGGATGAATTAAGGTTGCAGAGGAATACTGTAAATTGGATGCACATTTCTTGTTCCATTTTACTGCTATTTTTTTTTTTTTTGTCCTCTCCCTTATTGGGCTTTGGCTGCACTTCAGATTAAGCTCCTAATAAGGGCTGGAGTTGGATGAGATTTTTTCAGCCCATCAGATTGCGGCCTTCCAAGCCATTGAAATGAGATTCAAGCTGAACTTGAATTTTCAATAGTTTGGCCTAAAGGCAAGGGTGTTAACAACAGACCTGCCAACACCTTCTCCATGCGAGATGTCTGAAAACATGTCTACACATCAAATGCTGCTCAGGCTCTGCTAGACAAAAGCCACAAAGCCAACATCTCAAATCCACTGCGGACTTGCTCGGCCGGTTCTCCTGCCAGTGAAGCTCATACATTTTCTCTGAAAATCCACTGAACCTCTATATTCTCTCTAGGAAAAGGGGTCTTCCCCCAACAACCCAGCTGTTGTAGTTTCATTATGAGAAGGCAAGGTGGGGATAAGGAGAGATCAGGTAAATCAGGTGGACACACAGGAAGCAGACACACACCAGTTCACCCAACACAGTCTACTTAAATGATACATCACCAAAATTAAAGATACCCCAACGACATGCACAGGCTTTAATCAAGATCTCTACCAGTACTCTGAACAGATTTTTACATGCTGAAGTCTATTTTCTTGAGGACACTAATGCTTTGACTTCCATACCACCAAAATAATTTCCAGTTCACATTTCCAGTATGGTTGAACTGAAGAACATCCATGGCTACTTCAGCCAGTGCTGCAGGGAGCAGAGCAGTGAAGGGAAGATGCTCCTCTCCCTTTGATGAGGAATGATAAGAGAAAAGGAATGATGGTTTCTTGAACTGCATCCAAGGCAAAGTAGCCCTGCTGGAGTGCCTGGCAGGGCATCAACAGCAGTGGAAATTTCAGCTTTCAAAGAAATAATACTCAAGAAGGGGGTGGGAATATCGTGTAGGAGCTGAGATGACACTAATCCCATGGACTGTTTTACAAACTGCCGCTTCTCTCCAATGAAATTAAATCCTCTGCAGAAAAATCATCTGGCTCCAACATCTTTTGGTAAGTGGAGCATAAACAGAATGAAGAAGAGCTCATAACTGAGCAGAAAATGGGCTGCTACAGGAAGGAGAGTGAAGGGACAGCAACCAGACCACTGGGATTTTGCTCTTTTCTTTGGATGGTCCCTGCAGGATCTTTGAACCCCAACGAGCCAACAAGGCTCTTCCAGCACAACGGGACCCCTCTGCTCACTGCGAGGGGAAGGAGAGCAGGGTGGGAGAAGAGCATGGCAACTCCTGCAAAAAGGTCTGGACTTGATTACCAACTTATTTTCTTTAGGAACATTTAGCTAAGCGAGCGGGGAAGAGCCCTGTGGTGTCCTTCAGTGGCTCTTACCAGGGAAGCTGGAACGAGGCTGTTCATTCACCCGAGGAGCTGAACCGGCTCGGCTCAGCAGCAGGAGCTGCTCACACCAATATCCATTTCTCTGTCGGGAGCTGCTCTCACCAGCACAAACAAGAAACACCGAAAATGTGTGAGTAAATGGCACTTTGAAATCAGAAGGTGTCTGGCAGCTCTGTGTCAGCTTGATGTACCCTCCAGGGCAACCACACACCGGTTCACGTAGCTTGAAGCTCTGAACAAAGCAAATGCTGTGAGTAATGGTGGAGAAAAAAAATACAAAATGGCATGAAAAGTGTTTGCCCGAGCTCATGTCAGGCAGTTTTCCTCTTCTATCTCTGTGACACAGTGTCCAATCTGCTGAGCTACAGAAGAGGTTTAATTTCTTTTTACAAGGTTCATGTTCTCAGCATTGCTCTGGCCATGAGACCACAGCACCAACACCCCACGTGTCACTGGTGGGCTCTGTGCATTTTCAGCTACTGCAAGGATGACTGGAATTATTTAACAACAGAAGGAAAACACAGGTACAGCTTGTTTGCCCCTCATTTTTATGTCACTAAGTAGCTGTAGGTGGACACAGGCAAAGCATTGACTTGTGCAGGAGCTGCTCAGGGCCAGGCACTGTCTCTTTGACTGGAGAGGGTCAGAGCAAACATCCACATGGATCCTGATTCCCTTACACACACCAAAGCCTCCCCAAGGCCAGCGTGTGCTTTTGCACAAGGCAGGTTTATCCTCAGGGCCAGCAAATGCCATGCAAGAAGCACACACAGAGCAGCAGGGGCAAGACAAAATCTGTAACTGTGCTAATTGCTGGAGTAATTACAAAGTAAAATACCAAACTAAATACCACAAGTCTGAGAATCAGCAAAGAACCCTTTTCCTATCTGGGAGCTGCCTCTCACAAATGACTTTCCCCACCAAGAACCACCTCCATGGGCCCCGACAGACGTTTGAGCAGACGACCAAAAAATGTCAGGTATTTTTCTTTTCAATAGATTTTCATCCAGACAGGATGAAAAGACCTTTCTCTTGAGCAATTGAGTTTTCCCCACAACAGACACGAGCTGGCATGTTCTGATCGTTTGGTATTTCAATCCCAATTAAGTAAAATAGTAATTGCTGCACCTAAGGGGTTCTCAGCTCCCTAAGAGGAAACACTTTATACATGCACAGATTTTCCTAAGCTTTACCACTACATACTTAAGACATAGATTGAGGGATGAATCACAACTTCAAATTCTTCACTACTAAGCCTGGCAATCAACACTGCCACTTTCTGGCAAAGAAACCCTAAAAACCTTCACCTGTGATGTCATCTGCTAACAGATTTATGGTCCACAGGGCGCTCCTGTCCTGTGACTCCTTCACTGAGGAGGCAGCTGGGTAACAGGAATTGTTCTGGATAATCCCTGCTCCGGCTCTCAGGAGGGGAGGAAACAGATGAAGATGCACTCAGCCAGAGATGGCAGCCACCACTTTTAGGGAACTAAAATCCCAGGCGTAAATCCCATTTCCAGTTTCAAGCCTGGAGAAGGCAGCACCGTGAAGACAGAAGGGAGGTGTGGGAAGTCTGCACTTCCCCTTCCAGATCCCAAACCTGTGTGCCCACAAGGCAGGAGGCATCAAGCCTGGCCTGTCACTGTGGGTGGGGCACCCATGGTGTGGGGGAGAGGTAACACACAGCCCTACATAACCTACAGCTGTAGGGTAAGGACCATCTTCAAATGCAGTTTTCTGAACAGGGCCCAGCACAACAGACCCTGAGCTGCCAGCAGGGCTGTAAGCTCTGCCTGGAGTTATTATTTTCATAATTAGAGGGATGGCCACAGACAGAGGTGGTATTTGGTGGCCTCTTAACCTAGAGACTTACTGAGGTTTATGCAGATGACTCCACTTTTTCAGCAGCAAAGCCTGCAGCAAATCCTCGTGGGGACAAATATCAAACCAGGATCTGGATGTGGCTCAACACAAGGCCACTGCTCGGTCAGCCTGAGCCAGAAAACAACACAAAACATGCAGGGCTCAGAGGGAGTTTAATTCTTAAAACTCAGTTAAATCTGGAGCCTTCCTGCAATTCAAATCTGGGCTGTCTGAAGCAAAGTGACTTTCCGGGTGAGGCACCGCTCCTTGCTCCAGCATGGTCCTCCTGCCTCCCTCCCTCCATCCATTCACCTGCTTCTCCCACACTCACCATCCCTCTCCAAAACAGCTCTCCCCAACCTAGGAGCCTCCTCCCAGCCTACCACATCCCCATCTTTCCACCTGAAGAGGGTCCCACACAGCTGGCAGGGACAGCCACCTACCCTTCTGCTTCACAACGGGGCCATTAACTGGTTTGAAAACTGCCTCTCTAGGCAAAAACCCATCCTGGGAGCCACCAGAGTGGCCAACATCTACTTTGTGCACCACCTAAGAAATAAACACCTTTTTCCAATCAAGGCTCTGGATGCTCCTGTCACGCACAATAATTAAACCATCAGTCAGGACACAGCGAATTAATGCAGACAGAGGGGGATAAAGGAATGAAATAGTTTCACTTGAACCCTCACAGCTTAACAAAAGCAAAACCAGGTCAGACCTAATGAGGGAAAAAAGCAAAAGATAGAAGAAATCTCATTGAACAGTTGCCTTTCCCAGAGAGAAAAGCAGAAAACCAAGCATGCAGCAAACCAGGATCAGGCTGGGATGAAGACAGGCACTGAGGGCATTGCTGTGCCACAGGCAGGAGCACACACAGGACTCTCCTTTCTTGATCATCAAGAAAACACTGCAACAGAGGTGATCTGCAGGTCTCTGAAGATAAGGAGGAGGCAAAATCCCTGGAACAGCAGGCCATAGCATTTTCCATTCCTTTAAGAAGGAAAGGAGTGGAAGCTGTGCCATACGTTAACACTTAAGTAGTCCCTACCCTCAGTTTCCCACCATCTGTACTACTCTCTGAAACTCCCCTACTCATTTAATTTATTGCTGTGTGTCTCTGCCAAAATCAAAGACCTAAATATCAGCAATCTTGGTGGGAGGCATCCAGCTGCTCCGGCTCATTGTAGGAACAAACCCTATTTGTGCAAAGTTGCATTGAGAAAGCCGGGCAGCAAATCTCCCTAGGAACAACTTCCCATGCTTTCAGATTAGCAGATCAAGCTGCAGGCATTAAGACCTTTCCCCTTCTTCTCTATCTGTGAAATCCAGCGCTTTAGGACACAAAAATGGGTCTTTTCTAACCCTGGAACGAAGCGATTTTGGAAGCTCACGGCACAGCGGCAGCAGGGGGCAATGGCTGAGGGAAGCAGAGCGCAATCTCGGGGTCATGTTCATGTGCTGTGTGAGATGGGGCTTTTCCTAGGACACTGGAGTGCTGGGACCTGGAAATCATGGCAGTGGCAGCAGCAGAGCCCCACTCTGATCACTCATCCAGCCCCCAGCCCCCTCTCACCTCCGTTTCCCTGCCCGTGGGGTGAAGCCAGCAGGATTTCCCTAAGCACACAGCTATTTGCAAATTTCCAAGCAGAGATTACAGGGAAGAGCTCATTAGAAGCAGCCTGTAATGTGACAGCACAGGGACCTCTGTTCTATGGCCACAAACCTGAATCAAAATGGGAGCATCCTAAAAAAATCAGCTCGTAGAGTCATCAGCCTCTCAGAAGCAAATAAGCACAGCTCCCTGCCCTCTTAAAACACCAGATATCAGTTGATAAAAGAGGAGCAATCCTGCAAGCCAAACACCCAGGCAGTACTTGCAAGGCAGGATTTGTAGCCCGGTGCCCTTTGATTTGCTCTGAGAGCGACAGAACAGTAGTCAGAAAAACATGAAGGCAAAGAACATTTCTAATGCTCTGGTGACCTGTGTGATGCTGAAAATCCCACCAGACCCAAGAGCAGGGTGCTGCTGTTGCTCAGACCCTGAGCTGCACTTGGAAGGGCAGAGGGAGAGGGGTCCCTCGATGGGGCTGGGAACACCACAGACCCCAACAGCTCTTGGACTCACTTGGTTCTCAGGGGTTGAAACAGTCACACAAAGGAAGTTTCATCTGCTTCACAGATCTAACAGCAGATCTGGAAACTGTCATCTCCTTCCCACGCCATCACACAGCTTGGTTCATTTGAAACCTGTTTCATCCTGGCTCAGTTCAGCTTGTCTTATTCCTGCAGACAACAGCAGCAGCCAAGCAAAGAGTGGGCAAACCGGGACCCCCAGCGAGGGCCAGGCAAGTGGATGCTGAACTGCAAACACAAGGGCAGAGCCCACAACCAAAACACTCCACACACATCTCCAGCCCAGCGTGCAACCTTTTAACCAGCAGCGAGCACGAGGGGATGGAGCCGAGATCCCTGGCAACACTACTAAAATCCCTGTGTTTCTCCTTTATTTTGGGAGAGGCAGAATAATCCTTTTGAACTACCCAAGTGGGGGAGAACCAACATCTGTTCAGATTCAACAGCTTGGGTCTCACTGCTTCAGCTCCAGCTCTTTCCCGGCGGGTGGGGAAGGTCTCTAGCTTTTATTCAAAGGCACTGCCCTCACGCAGGGCCTTTCAGCGGAGGCTCGCAGAGCACCTCGCAGACATTTAATTAAATCCTACAGCCCGCCCCGGTGAGGAAGGGATTATAAACAGGCCCCCGGCTCAAGCAGCAGCTCAGCAGCACAAGCATCTCTTTCTCTGCTATGGCCGAGGCGCTCGGCTCAGTTGCAGGAGCGCAGCAGCCCCAGCTCCACTGAGCTGCTAAATACACATCAAACAGTCGAGGGACTTTGAAGAGCCAGCAGAGCAGAGAGACCAGGAGCATCCTCTGATGGGATGGGTAGGGGCCCCTCTCCACTGACAGAGCCACAGAAAGGAGATGGGTTTAGAGACAACAAATCCGTGGTTTGATACCCCTCTGCGAATTAAACTATACATTTCCAAAGCATGGCATTGCTGGTGACCAATTCATCCACCCAACAGCCCTGGGAGCTTCATAAAATGGAAAAACATCTTTTTTTAGGGTTTTTTCCTTTCTTTTCTCCCCCCCGTGCTTACCTATGGAGTGAGACTTTTGCTGGCTGAATTACATCTATTTAAACAAAAGTAAGTTCAGACATCTGCCTTTGCACAGTGTCAGCTGCGAGAAATGAGCTAACATCCAGATGCAGTGGCATGTCAGGATTAGCCCAGGCTGGGGCAGGAATGCTTCCATGTATGGAAAAATATTGGAGCAGTGAAACCATAAGCTTGGAGCTGAGTGAAGTGAGAGGCCCTGTCAATGAAGTTGCAGGCTCAGGTTTAGAGGATTTAGCAGCTCAGATCCGCCATAAGATCCTCAGCACGTATTACAATAAATTTCACACTTTTTCCAAAAGGGACTCCTACAGCAATGCTGAAAGTCATGAGGGTGAGATCCCACACCCCTCTGTTTGCTCTGGAAGCCAGGCTGGAACTTCTGGGTACCATTAATGCTCCCCACGCCAGGCACAGGCTCAGGCGTTGATGAAGACATTTTGGCTACTACAAAGCAGCTGCTCGCCCATCCCTGGGCTGCTGCCTTCTGCCCAGCAGGATTTACCAAAGCCAGCCCGGAGCTGGCACCAAGGATGATGCGGTGGCAGTTCAAAAGGAAACGCTGAGCTGGATCAGCCTGGCTGGGGAAGCGGCGCCCGCTTCTGCCACCGTCACGGCAAGGGCAGCGACTGCCGGGGCACAGGGAGAGAGCCAGAGCAGTGTCCCCTTCAGCTGGCCCGACACAAATCCAGCAGGCTCATTTGTCAGCATCCTGAGCTAATGAAGTCATAGCTATGACTTCATCTCTCCAGTGGGAATCTCTTGGGAACGAGGGAGAACTAGAATTTCTCTCTCCGGCTCGCTCACGCAGTTGCAATTCGTTTCAGTTGCCTTATACTCTCTTCTGCAAACATTACTTAATTCTCACCCAGATTTTTAAATCTTTGCCCTGAAACGTAAAATAATGTTCCCTTCTCAGCTGTCAAGGCACAGCCTTGCTGAGATCCCTCCTGGTGGGATCTGACCCCTTGTGCCAGCTGCCACCCACTCCCTGGGGTCTCAGTCCACAGCTGAGGATGCCACCAGCTATTTTTCATACCTCAAATATGTAATTAAAATCTGATTGCTCTTGGCAAATTCGTTTTAAATAGGGACTTTTGCACCTTTTCTCCATTAAAATATTTTAAAGTCAGGCTGGATTTAGCCACAGTTGCAAAGGCAGACAAAATGTTGCTGGAGGACCCTGGAGCTTCTCTCCTTGGCTGAGCAGGATAGATTCCAATGCTGCAAAAACCACCCAGCAATTAATTTCTCACACCACCCTGCTGCTACAGCGCTTTGTCTGCCTGGAGAGGCATCCAAGCCTTGTCCCAGGGTATCCCTGCTGCCTTCCTCATCACAAACCTTCAGCTGTGGTGAGGGTTTGCTCCCCTCCCGTGCACCATTCCTGGTCCCCACAGCTGGAACAGCACCTTCCTCAGAATGCATCCTTTAGGAACCAGATTCTCTGTGGTGTTTGGGCTCTCCCCACACAGGCAGGGACCCTGCACCCCCACACTGCCCTGTGCCTTGTTGAGGGTTCCCATCCCTTTGTTTTGAGGCCAGAGGGACTTGCTGAGCCCCAGCATGGGTTTGATCAGATTGCAGATGCTCAGCTACAGCCCTGACGCAACTGAGCAGCCAGTCACTCACACTAAATAAAGGCCGCAAATTCTTTACATGTTAATTGTTGGTTGCAATTGTTCACAGTGCTGAAAGACAGACGTGAGAGTATGCAGAAAACATTCCTGCATCTTTTTAGTTCCACCCTTCCATTAGTTGTGTGTACTCTATGCCAAATCAATAAGACACTACATTTTCCTTGGAAAACAGAGATGATGAAAATGTGATCAGCTATCAGACAAGGCGCTCATGTTGTAATCTGAAATGCTCATATAATTCACTTTCCCACGAGAGAATTTAACAGGTCTATCTGCTTACTTGTCAACTCATCCCACTCCCAGTTTCTCCACTGACCCTGTCTTTAATTTACAACCTACAGATTTAACCCTGATTGTGGGTTTTTTTGCCTACAAAGCATCAGCTGAGAAGCAGCGGTTCCAGCCAGCACAGAGGAAGCTGCTCTGCAGAGGGACATCAAGGCAGTGCTGGAGAAAGCCCTCTCCTCAGAACACCCCCAGGTCCCCCATCTGGGCTCCCACCCCAAGAACAGAGAGGAATTAACGTGCCCAAAGCCCAAGCTGTAATGAATCCAAGCACCCTCCCCAGGCTGGCAGTATTCCCTCCTTTCCCAACCGTTATTATCTGGAGATGGCACGAGCACAAAGTGATCTGTCTACAAAAACATTTCAAACCTATCGTGCATTACGCTGTGATGTGCCATGGAACCAGTTTAGAGAGCACACGCAGCTATAAAGTCGTGATTATTCAGTATTCAACCCAGCCTGAAAGCTCAGGAGTCAGCTTGTTATTTGCTGAAAGCGGGGGGCCTGAAATTATCCGTGAATAGTTCAAAGCTGCAGTTAATTCAACATCTCGACTTTCAAAAGCACAAAAATCACAGATTCCTGGAGCGTGTAAGCTTTTCAAAAATTACAAACTACTAACTGTCAAATCAAAGCAGCAAATAGAAATCCACATGGCTGATAAGACAAATAGTTGCATTTTAAAGAGTAATTAAATATCACTTTGGAATATTTTGCTTGGAACTTGTTTCCCTGATAAAAAAAATGGGGAGGGGAAGGAGGAGGAAGCAATCCACACACACCAATGAGCTCCTCATCAAACAAATGCTCAGGCAAGCGCTGCTCCAATTTGTTTTGTTGAATTCAGAGTTCAGCCTGCTGTACTACAGCCTCCCATTCCCTCTTAGTTTCCCTAGATCCCTACATTTCACATCAAACTTTAACAATAAGGAGGAGGCAATCACTGTGTTGAATCTGGATTCTTGGGACAAGAATCCCCATGGTGTGGTCACCAAAAAGTGCAATATTTTCCGACTTGACTTAGATTAAAACCATGCCCCAACTTCCATGCTGGGAGCATGGCTGAAAAAAAAAAAAAACAGGAATGCAAAACAGAGAGCTCTACCCAGAAGCAATTCAGGAGAAGTGAAACCTTACCCCAGTCCCACACACTCACCCCACCATGTGCTGCTTTGAAACACTTAAAAGTTTGTCCATGAGAAACGATCAAAAAACTCCAAACCATCCTGAGCTCTTCCAAAACCCGAACCTGCCAGCAATGAATTCACTACGAATCTCACACAAACTTTCTAGTACTAAGCAGTACCTGTGGGCAACAGCACAAAAGGATTGAGTACTGAACAAGGAGACAGCTACTGCATTTCAAACTAAAATGCTATTGAACCACTTGAAGAAGCCACCATCCAAAGGCCACGCAAATCTGATGTCATTTTTTGGGATGGGATGGGATGTGTAGAGCCCTGTTCAAGAGCCAATCATGTGATCAGCAAACTGCTTGTCCCCCTCACCCTGGAGCCAGGAGGATTTGATAATGGAAAGATGCCCAAGGACTTTCAGAGCAGGTCCTAAAATGTGGGCAATTACCCACTGAAGGATGTAATAAACACCACAGCAGACGACACGTCAGCAAGACTTTTAAAACACTAATTCTCCCCCAGGGAAAGCGCTCAGGCAGGCGAGAGTTTGGATATGGGGGGAAATCCAACCTCCACGGACGTCAGTGATGTTTTTGCAACTCTTGCAGGACCAGGACACAGTCCCCAGACTTGCAGTCTACTGACGCTTACGGGGATTTCACAGAAGGATTAGGGTCTTGGCATGAAGAGAGGGCTGCTAATTGTATGGAGGGTGCCTGCAAAGCTGTGTAAAACGCACACAGAAATAATTTGGGAAAAAGGCATCAACAACAACAACAAGAAGTCAAAATGTTTTGGCTTCGATGTCATCTGCACAATGTGGAAATACTGAATAGCTTATTCCTCACTCATAATTGGAGTTCACTGTTGAACGTCTCCAAAATCACAGGGAAAAACGCTCCATTGTTCTGCACTTTCTTTTGTAAAGCTGTTACGTGTTCAGCCTCTAAAAGAATGCATTTTTGGAGAAGAACTATGCACTGATTACTTTACAAAGTAAAGTTCCTTTGCTCAGTCCTGCAACCTGAGAGTAACAAATGAAATTGTCAACCGTGCATTTTTGAACGAACGTTTTCATTTCAACATCTGGATTAAGATGCCACAATGAAAAACAGCACACAGGCTTCCCTCTGCTCCCTTCATACATCTCCCATTCTTACGTTTCAGAACCAGCGAGTTTCAAAGCAAACAAAGAATCAGTTGGTGCTGCTAATGCCTTGCTTCTTACTCAATAGCCTGATGTCATGAAAAGACCATATTTTTCAAATCTACAGCTCCGTGAGCCAAAGATTTCATATACATTCCCACCCCAGAAATATAAAGTCAGGAATACAGCTGAAAGTGATTACTTAGATATTTTTATATGATGAAATTCAAAAGCTGCTTCAAGTGAATTACAAAATCTTCTGTAAGACAAATCCCACATCTGTGCTGACCACTTGCCTCCCAGATCTCAGCAGATGGCAATTTCAAACAGAACAGTTCTGCGTCCCTGAAAATCACGGTGTACCTTAAACTGTAATCAAGGGTTTGAAGGTTTTTCCTCCACAAAAAAAATGTGTACAGTCTAATTTAATGACATTTCTATCTTCTCCCCACCATTTCTTGCACAAAGTCTACCTACAAAATTAGTACCCTGTGTCTTATTAGGAGAGGCTCCCACAGTAGATGATCTTTTAAGATAAAGGGAAAACACTCTGTCCCAACCAAAGGGAATTTACCAGTGTGAGCAAAGGGAGATCCTCAAATTGTTTTCAGATACTTGACTGAATAATCACAGAAAAACAATCAACATGTTTTGCATTTATTTAAATCCAGAACAGAAGCATCTCAGCCTTCCCAAGAAGAATCTGTACAACCCTCAACCAGATGCATAAATACAGCAGAAAAACACAAAACATAAGAGAGGCAAAGCACAGCCCCAACACCACTGCGGTGCCGTGTGGATGCACCAAGCAAGCGCCAGGAGAAAATTCAAGATTAAAAAGAATGAGGAATGAGGAAGACGACTGGGCCAAGAAAGTAACAAGTAAAAACAAAAGCAAAGGCAAATAAACAACAGCAAAAGATAAATTACTGCTCTCACTGTAGAGCTTTTTCTCCTCCAGTTCTCCTTTTTCCCACTCCTACATGGAACCATGTGAGAGGATCTACTCAATGAAGAATGTGGACAATTTATCTATTTTTTAAGCAGAGATGACCAAGATGTCCCACAGCAGCACAGCATGCTCTGCCCTCCTCCAACAGCCTGTGTGCCATAAGGCCTTGAAGAGCACCCAAATTCACCCCATGTGCAGGATAACTCTGCAGCAGGGATGGTGTGGAGCTCACCAGGGGAAGTCTGGGATCCTTCCAACAGCAGGACAGGAGATACCTCGTTCTGGGCACCGGGGGACATCAGGGCACGTAGGCAGATGGGGGCTGCTTGCACTACTGAGGCTCTCAGCAGCAATCAGGAATTAAAGCTGTTATTAAATCAACCCCCCAGAACTCGAGCAGATGTCCGTGCAAACAGATAACAAGGGGGTGATGTTAAACCAAAACCGCAAACGAAACGAAGACACGGAGCAACATCTTTTCCCCCACGCTCTGCTCAGCCACCCCAGGCATCATCAGAAGACAAATGGATTACCAAAAGGTACCTGTGGCTGCCCAAATCCAGGGCTGAACAACTTAACCGAGGGACGTGCACCACGAGTTAAAGGCCTCCAATCTCATTTGGCGTATTCCAGTTTTGTCCTTGAAAAAAACCCACCCAATAATAGGTCTGGCTGCGGCTCAGACGGAGGCATAATGCCATCCTCCTCATTAATCAAAGGCTTTCCCCCACGGCCAGATGTTTGCTGACTTGTACTGCTTTCTTTTATTACTGTTTTGGAGGCAGAAATTGCTGTGTGCTGAAGTTACTCCAATTGGACTGGCTGTCCCTGGTAACTGCACCCCGGCATTATTGAGTTACCGAGGCATTCGACGAAGAGTGGCTGTTTGCTTTGACAATTCCTGCTACTTTCCCCAATAACCATCAGAGTAAGATGCTAATTTACTTTTAGGGCTGTGGGAATTTTATTGCAAACCCAGAAAGGAGCCTGGGTTTTAAGATCTATCAACGTCTGCTGCCCACGGTTTGGAAGAAGGAGAGATGTAGAAAAATGCAGAGTACACCAGAGAAAGACGACGTGCACAACGACAGATGGACCTTAAAAGTCATATTTTTCATTAATTCTGAGCAATAAAAGTGATGCTTTTATATAGGATAGCAAGCCACCATCTCTCCCCAAGGCTTTCATGGCCTCAGTAGATTAAGTAACCAACCCACAATGGGAAGTGTTGGCTGGAAAGGACTTCTGGAGGTCTTTGAGCCTGGGCATCACTCACACTCGACCCTGCTGGGCAGAGCTTTTCCCAAACAAGCCCTGTAACCTGCAAGGATGGGGAGCTGAGAGCTCAGGGACAGAGCTCTCAGTGTTCCCACCTCTCTTGCTGTCTCTACCCTGCATCTTTAATACCCTTTTCTTCCCATAAATCTGTATAATTCGCTGGGGTTTAGGAGTATCCCTTAGTGCAAAGGAACCATAACTCAAAAGCACAGCCTACATTCCTCTAATGCTTTTGTTTTAAAACAAATTAAGCCCGTGAGGTACTGAGCATATGCTCGACATCCCCAGCTCTCGCTGGCATGTTTTTGAAAAATAGAAAGTTTGTGCTTTTCTGGGGAGTCAGGTCATTAACCCGACTATTTAAAAAATCAGCCTATTATACAAGGAAACTTCTAACTGCCTGAGCTACAGGTTATAAATCTCCTGTTTAGAAATCTGATATCCTGACATAATTGCCCTTACAACTTACAAATAGGTTCTCTGTTATCCGTAGATTAAGCTTCCTCCAAAGCCACATCACATCTGCTTAGTTTTGAAAATATACAGCACGAGCTTCAATTACTTTACACTCCACACAAAAATAATCCTGAATTTAACTCAGGGCTTCTTGGAATAAGAGTTTAAGACCCCATAATCTTTTTATTTCATGTTTTCTTGCAATCTAATAGATGGGAGCATTGGCCAGCATGTAAAATTAATGCCACCTTCCACTTCTACGATTTCCCAACCATTTAACTACATTGCAGTGGAATTTTTAAAGCAAATACGGCAAGCAGAAGTCCCACCATCTAAATAATCTGAAATGTTCTGTAGGGAAATGGTCAGCTACTAATTGGAACCACAGTGTTTTCACATCCTTGTAAGAAGAGGGTTTGGTTTAAAAGAAACCTGAGTTAAACTGTAGTTTCTCTGAAGGATAAAGCTTCTGTTGCAGCTCCTCTGATTAATGAAACTGCTCAGATCCCGACCACTTGGGCGAGCTCCCAGTTAGAAGTGTCTGGACTTCAAAGGGGCAAACTGGGGGCCTTGGGCAGCATTATTATCCAGGTCCTCAGCATTAAATACGTGAGGGTTTTTGCAGAACTGGGGGCTTAGTGACAAAAAACGATGGCAAACGAGATTAAAAAAGCCAAATCCGTGTTTCAAAGCTACATCTCAGCAGCAGGGACATCACACAGCACTGCCAGACAACAGCCAACTTTTCCTTAAATAATTCCTTTACCTAAGGAACAGAGGGGAGTGCTGGCAGAGCAGGGCTCACAGACCCATCCAGGAAGATGTCATCCCTCTCACCCCTTTCACCCCAACACAGCCTCGCGGTGTCCGGACACAGGGGATGCCTGAGGGGGCTCAGCCACCCCCGGCCCTGCAGGTACCAGCGTTATCCCAATCCCAACCAAAGCCCAGCCAGAGCCTGCCCGCTGCTTCCACACCCGCAGCCTCAACCACTCGCCAGAAAGATGTTTAGAAATGGCACTGTGGGGCACCATCTCTTCAATTCTTACTCAACTGCTTCCAGAGATTAGATTTGTAAAGAGGACTTTTTTTTTTTCCTTTTAAGCGTTGCAAGCTCGTCGAGAACTGGAGGCTCAGTCTGTGCCTTCCTTTTCCTCACAGCCTGCCCGGTCTGGGTCTTAGCGTGCTTTCTGTCCATTACCATTATCTTTCAGATTAAACTCTACGGATGAGAGGCTGTAACTTGTAGAGTATCGAGCACACCAAACGAGAGGAACAAACCCCATCCCACAAACTGGCCGGGCAGCTTCGCCAGCAGCTCCCAGCCGAGCCGGGCTCACTCGCTCCTCAACCACCGCGTGTCCTCCTCCCACGGCTGGCAGAGGCCACGGCTCCTTTCTGTGCCCAAACCCACGCAGGAGCCCACGGGCACCGTGTCCGCTGCCCACGCCAAGGTCTGGTTTCCTCGGGTGCCCACCTGAGCCACGCCGTGCCCGTGTCTGGGCTCGGAGGAGCTGCTGCTCCCCTCACACCTCACCTGCAGCCCCGCTCCTCTGCGGGGCCCGGCGAGGCCGGCGGGTCCGGCCGCCCGCACAGACCACGACGCCCAGCGCAGGGCTCCCCTCCTGCGGGGCTCCCCCGGTGCCGCGGCTCCCAGGCCCCGCAGGAGCCGGGCGAGACGGCGTAGCCCCGCGGGACAGCAGCCGCCACCTCCCCGCCGCTTCCCCGGCTCCCCCGGG
>VZTH01017013.1:151908-223255 GCA_013397815.1 Aleadryas rufinucha | reverse complement strand
TTTTTTCTTTTGCTTGAGCATGTATCTCTCTTTTTCAGTACACACATTGAAACACAGTCTCTGCCATAATTTTTAGGACTGCAAGCAGGGAGTTGAATGGGAGCCAGGGTATTATTTACTGAGACAGTCTGGGCAGTCAGTGAGGTAAAAGCAAGTAATTTGTTTTGTATATAATGCCCCTTGATGTTATTTCTGTTTGTCATGCTAATATTGTTCTAGATCTCTGCTGTGTCAAGTGCAGACAGGAAACTAGTCAAGAGTGGTGTGTCCTTGACAAAAAGTACATTTAGAAACAATAAAAAATAATTACTTCAAACATTCAAATGCAGTAAGACCATTAATTGTTAATTTCTGAGGTCCTTGTGGAGATAGCTGTTTTTAGAATGGCTAGCATTGAAACAAAATTAACTAACCACAGTTTCTTGTCTCTGTTTAAATTCTGGAAGGAAAATGTCCAAGATTTATAGAGTAGGCAAGCCTTCATTTCAAGTAGAATTGTAGAATCATTGAACGAGATAATGGTTTGGGTTGGAAGGGCCCTTAAAGATCATCTCATTCCAAGCCCCCTGCCATGGGCAGGGATGCCACCCACTAGATCAGGCTGCTAAGAGCCCCATCCAACCTGCCACAAAACATCTCCAGGGATGGGGCACCTACAATCCCTCCAGGCAGCTGGTTCCAGTGCTTCACCATCCTCTGGGTAAAGCATTTCTTCCCAACATCTAATCTATATCTGCCCTCTTTCAGTTTAAAACCCTTGTCCTGTCACTATCTGTCTGTATAGAAAGTCTCTCCTCTTCTTATAATCCGTTTTTAGGTACTGGAAGGTGCTGTAAGGTCTCCTTGAAGTCTTTTCTCCAGGCTGAACAACCCCCCCAGCTCCCTCAGCCTGTCTTCACAGGAGAGGTGCTCCAGCCCTTGGTCATCTTCGTGGCCCTCATCTGGACTCTGACAGGTCCACATCATTCTTACGCTGAGGACCTCAGAGCTGGATGCAGCACTCTCACAAGGGCAGAGTAGAGGTGCAGAATTCCCTCCCTCACCCTGCTGNAGGACCTCAGAGCTGGATGCAGCACTCTCACAAGGGCAGAGTAGAGGTGCAGAATTCCCTCCCTCACCCTGCTGGCCAAGCTGCTTTTGGGGCAGCCTGGGATGCGGCTGGCCTTCTGGGCTGTGAGCACACACTGTTGGCTCATGTCCAACTTTTCATCAAATAGTAATATAATAGCAATACAAATACTTATCTTTAAACATTAGGATTGAAATTTCAGTCCTTTCATCTTTTTAACCACAATTCAAAACAATTTTGTTGGACTTCTCATGTGTTTCCTGAATTTCTTATTTTCATGTATTACAGAATCACAGAATCATTTAGGTTGGAAAAGACCGAGATCATTGAGTCCAACCTTTGACCAGTCACCAACTTGTCAACTAGACCACAATTAAGTGCCGTGTCCAGTTGTTTCTTGAACACTTCCAGTGATGGTGGCTCCACCACCTCTCTGGGGAGTCTGTTCCAATGCTTGACAACCCTTTTCATGAAGGGTTTCTTCCTGTCCGATATCCATCCTGAACCTCCCCTGGCACAGCTTGAAACCATGTTGTCTTGTCCTGTCACTTGTTGCCTGGCAGAAGAGGCTGACTCCCACTTCACTACAGCCTCCTTTCAGGGAGTTGTAGAGAGCAGTTAGGTCTCCCCTGAGCCTCCTTTTCTCCAGGCTAAACAATCTCAGCTTCTCCAATTGCTCCTCATAGGACTTACTCTCTAGACCCTTCACCACCTTCATTACCCTTCTCTGGACATGCTCCAGCACCTACATGTCTTTCTTGAAGAGAGAGGCCCAGAACTGGACACAGTAATGCTTCAAGTTCCAGATGAAAGTTCAGACTGGTGTTTTCTTTCTAACTGGTGTTAATAGTTTGGCTTGACATAGGTTTGCCTGGTTCCTGAAAATATGTTTCAGTTACAGGGTGACCTATAGTGCTAAGTTCAGAACTAGGACTTGGAATGTAGTTTGCCAAAATAAGAGCTGGAAACCACACGTGTCAGTTTTTGTCCATACATTCTTTTATTTATCAATAAAATGTGTATATAGATATTGAAGTATTTTACACACACACAAACATATCTGTGTATGTATACGAACATGCATATACATATAAGAGGCATGACAATGTACACTTTGTAACTAACTGTGACCATTATTTGGCATTGCAGAGATCTGGCTTGGTCCAGAGCAGAAAAGTCAGTAAGAGTTTTCTTCTCTGCTACCAGGAAGATTCTCACATTCTTTTGTAAGATACTAAAATTTTCTATCAGTTTGACCCCTTCTGTGGTGCCTAGTGAAATCTGACAGCAATCAATTGTTGTTAGTTATTGGCCAAAACACAGTTTTTAAACTGTAGCAGTGATATGAGATGCCTTAGGGCATACTTTGATCTCATGTGGTTTAGCAAAAATGGAACATGAGGCAGTACAAACAATAAAGATATCCCCTTTAACTTACTAAAGAGCATCTTCTAAATTTGGAACAAAGTTTCACACTAAATGTTTCTCATTACCATTGTCAATACAAAGCTAATGTTGAAGACAATGGTTAGAACATTAATCATGTAGAGAGTGGAGGAAATGTCCTAGCTAAACTGACTAAGCGGAGGCATTCTGGAGAATGTTTGCTCTAGGAGTTAGTCACCCTTCCACAGTCACAGAGCTGGCTTCCACTAACACAGAGGTAGTTGACTGTGGGGTTGACTATTTTTAGTATGAATACATAGAGATGACTAACACTGCATCATGCCTTGGAGTGAACACATAGCATTTGTCAGAAATACATGTTCAACAGAATTTAAGAAATACCGTAAGTGACTGTATCTGTGTCTAATGAATTTCTCATAGAGAGGAAGTGATTGAGCACACAAGGCAACTTTGCCATACAAAGAAGTAATGAGTTTGGTGAGCACAGAGGAAGAAATGAGTCTCTCTTAAAATGATCATCAAGGAAAAGAAAGTAATGGAATAAGCCAGAAAGATCATCATACTCCAAATTTTCCTGCTATCTATCATTACGCTTGTGAAGTCCAGTGGAAATGGGTGTATATATGAGATCAACCAAATCTCAGTGGGGCAGAGAAGATATGACAATTGTGCACTTTGTGTTAGGTATTTGAAAGATGTAAAACATGTAAGGCTGTAAGGTGAGGTGCTGAAGGAGATGATATGAAATATCATCTTTGTGCTGTTATACTTTTTATCACATAGAAGAAATGTGATTGTGATAACAATCAGTGGATGCATAAAACTGAAAAAAAGAAAACAAGTAAAAATAGCAAGGAAGCCCCATAATTATTCCTTCTCCATATATACACACAATACATCTTTTCAATAGTCAAAAGGGGGAGTTGAAGTTCAGCTTCTGGTGCTCAAAGATGTATAGCAAGTACTCAGTCCACTTGCATAAATATCAGAATTTAGCATGGTAAAACACTCAGCCAACTTGTATGACAACTTGAAGAGAAAAAAGGGAGGAATAAAAGGAGTGAACTAGTTCAGAGCAAGCAGACAGTAGTCTGTCATGCAAATGTAAGTGTTCTTTCTTGTTTCACATGCAAATCATCTGCAGATTTCTATCTATTGTTGCACTGTGTTCACTTATTTCTAACTTCTATTATTTTAGGAGGAATGATACTTTGTCACCAACAAGTACTATCTACGTAAGTGAGGTCATCTTCCACACCCTGGCATAGTACACTGTGTGTAGTGCAGTATGTGAGAATCCATGGCGTCATTTTGACATGACAACCTTTGCATCTTCTGGCTTGGCAGGCTTGCTTGAAACTGACTTGGTTGAGCTACCATTGAAATAACAAAATATAAGCCTCAGACAAGAAAGGCTCACAGATACACAAGAGCCATGTGTAGCTTCCATACAGTGAGGGCTCTGGTTAGGAACTGAAGCTGGCTAAATAAAGTTTGTTGAAAGGACTGGACAGAAATTCTCTCTCAGGTTGTATTCCATGCAATTCAGTGAATTTTGTACGCTGGTAAAAGTAGATAGCAGAGAGAATGTAGCCTGTAAAATCCAAAGTGCAATCATGTCAATTTTGATGTTTTCCATTTACTGTGATGGGTCTGGAAAAGGTCCTATATATTAATCCTCTTTTCTTTTTTGTCCCCCAGAAACAGCACCAGCTGTCTTCTCTGTATGTGAGAGTATAATTATTTATATTAAATCAAGGATGCTTCTGTTTGAAATTACATAAATAGGACATCTTCAAAAACAAAAAAGAAAAGATGAGATACCGATTGTCACAAATGTGCATGGAAAATAGAGGTCTTCTCATTAGAATCATAGAATTGTTAAGGCTGGACAAGACCTCTGAGATCATCAAGTCCAACTTAACCAACTTAACCACTGCTGTACTCACCTTTAAACCATATCCTCAAGTGCCACATCTACATGCGTTTTGAACACTTCCAGGCATGGTGATTCCACCAATTCCCTGGGCAGCCTGTTACAATGCATGACCACCCTTTCAGTACAGAATTTTTCCCTAATATCTGATCTAAACCTCCCCTGGTACAATTTGAAGCCATTTCCTCTTGTCCTGTTGCTTGTTATCTGGGAGAACAGACTGACCCCTGCCCTGTTACAACCTCTAGAATCATAAATTAAAGTTGGAAAAGACATCTAAGATCATCAAGTCCAACTGGTAACCCAGAACTGCCTTGTTCACCACTAAACCATATCCCAAAGTGCCACATTAGGGGGCTTGAGAGCCACATAGGAAGCACAGTATAGTGTATTGTAGGGTTGAACCTACTCTGTGTGTTACAGACCATGTGTGTTTTCCAGCTGTCTGACTTAGGTCCACTGGAAAAATAAGGGGATGAGATACATTTTACAATTGTTTTGCCTTTGCAGCTGGCCATGTCTCGGCTGCTGCACATGAAGTGGGGCTTAGGAGACCAGACATGCCATCTTCCCACATGGGAGAAAGATGACCAAACACAACAGAAACTGAAAATACAGCCCAGGCAATGAGTCACTCATTTGTGACATTCTCTGCTACAGTATGGGAAGGAACCTCAGCATATTCTTCCCCTGTAATGTTCAGCTGTGGGTCTAATTTCAAATGAAGCCACACACATGTGTAACACACCCAAACCCATACTTCATTATGAGGGATGTCCTATGTTTTAGACCCAAATTTACATCAGTCATGTAAGGACACAGTGTCCTCATTTCAGCTGTAATAAATTACTGCATGAGAAACGCTGAATCATAAAGTTCAGATTTAAAGCCTTTATATTTAATTTTTATCCTCTTGCCCTCTTTGTTTGTATATTCATTTTAGAATTTTGACTGTGTCATCATGCTTTAGTAAAAAACCTCACTAAACCTTATAGACTATTGGGAATAACTCTTCCCTTTATAGAATTTAAATCAGTAAATAAATTATCTTGTAAGCAACCTTCTGTAAAAACCTTCTCTCGGAAAAGACATATTTTTATCCTTTGTAATCAGTATGAAGTGATAGTGTATGAACTCGCGTTTCAATTATCAAAAAAAGTTTTACAAATACCAGGAAAACAAAAAAAAAATTATAAGAATCATTCTAGGGCACAGTATTCTGCTTTTGAAAAAAATAAACCTATTGACTATTTGTTGCTTACTTATTTTCTTCTTTTTGTTTGTTTGTTTGTTTTTGTTCTGTTTTCTGAAGAAATATTTTTGAAAACCACTTTTCTAAATGGCATTTTTTCCAGAGCATTTTCTTTATTTCTTGCAGTAATGTTTATATCCTCTTTTGGCAGGGCTCAGATACTTGAATACCAAAACTTACATATCTATCACTTTAGTACAGCCATCTCTGAGGCACAATACAGAAACCATTGTAGTAGCAAAAATATTCACTAATGGATTAAATAACAACTCCTTTTTGATTGCTTCTGCCTTAATAACATATTAGTTACTTAGATGATTGTATACTGAGAAACACCTGCAGCATTATTTTTTAGTAAACCAAAATCTGTAAAAGTAGGTGGTCTCATCTCACTATAAATGCTGTTTGTCAAATTTGTCATCTTTCCATAAATCTCTGAATGTACAACTTATAAAGAGATCATTCTAAACTTGAATAGCTGTAATTTTCTAAGAAAAGGATGAACTGGAGAATGTAGGAGAGAAGAAACTATTTTCCCAAGCTGTGCACATTCTTAACATGCATATATAATTTTGGGTCCTGCTGCTTGCTTCTTTTTGTTTTAAACAAGTCTTTGTTCCTGTTTCTGACACTGAAACGATCTCAGATGCAAGGAGGGGGACCAAGCTGACAAATTCAGATACCATCATCTCTTGGAGACACTTAGTGACTCAGAGAAATACAGTAAAAATGGCATTACACTGCCTGCTAGCTCTTCTTTAACCCCATTAGACAAAAAATGAAGTGTTTAAAACAGGGCCAAAGAGATGAATAGGGAAAGCAGAAAGGAGCTTGATTATCTCATTCTTACTGTCTTTAACAGTAAATATATCAAACGAATTTTATTGAAATGTAATTTATGATGTATTGAATTCATTTGCTGTCATCCTTTGTCCCAGTGAATAATACAAAGCTGTGTAGAATTCAGGTATATTGTAAAATCAAAGAAAAAGCATCAGCTGAAACACAATCACATTTTTGCCTTAAACACATGTGGTTGACACTACTAAACATAATGCATCACTGAGTCATACAGAATGGCAAAACACATTTATTTTTCTCTATATTTTATATTTGTTTATATTAGCTTTTGACAGCATTTTTGCTGCTTCTTATATAAAGTCTGTCCCTCCTGTTGCTTTGTGGATATTTCAGACAGCACAAAGGATCTTAAGGACATCGTTCTGAGTCACACCCCAGCTTGAAATATCTTCATTTTCTTTTTAAAGATCTGAGATTTCAATAACTCAATACTTTATGTAACAAATAGTAACTTTATATGCACATACACTACTAGAACTATACATTGTGTCTGGCTTTTGCTTATTCTCATTCTACTAAAACAATTTATGTATTCCAAGCCTAATATAAACATGTATTTATTCATCTTGAATGCTCACCTGTGAGATCAGTCAATATTGCTGTTTCTTTCTCCCACCATAGGAAAATAAGGGTCAAGAAATATCTTATCTTATTTAAACCTACTAGAGATTTAATGAAATCCTCAGACTTAGGAAAATTCTCTGGATTTTAGGCCTACAAGTGTATAACAATACTGAACTTCTTACAGAGCCCATTAATTTTTTTTTTCCTCATTTAAATGCCCTGGAGATTTTAGATCTTCTGCCATTCCCCCTTCCCAACATTGACATTACCAGGATATAGACTACTACAGAGACCAGATTTATTTTAAATGCCAGTTCCCATCAGGAATCCTTTTAACTACAGAGAAGCAATCAAATACCAATTAAACTGACCTACCTGTTACCTGGAAAAAAGGTAGAATTTGAAGTTCAGTTCTTGAAGTAATTACCTGGATCTAACAGGCAAGACTTGGACTAAATCTTGCCTGGGGCAGGCTTTTCTGACACAATAATTAGCCCAAAGGAAAAGAAAACAACCAACATAAATCCCCCCAAACCTAATATGTGTGTGATCAGGTATCAGAAGCTGAAACTAGAGGGGAAAGAAAAGAGTTCTCAAGATTTTTCTGTCTCAAGCGGACTAATTTTACCGTGTTCCCCTGCACAGAGCAGCACTGCTCTGTGCCACAGATTGGTGGTGGCGCTCTTATCAGCCTTGACCTTTTAATCTAATTCTTTTTCCTGTATAGAAATTCACTCACTTCACGGAAGTAAGGATCTGTTTACATGAATCTAACAAAGAGAGAAAAAATCCCCTTCAAATTATTAATATCAGATGGAAAAACAGGAAGAAACTTTGTACAGTCTTGAGTTTATGAGTATGCAGTATTGAGGAGAAAGGAGCATGGATCCCTAACTGATGCCTGAAGGTGTTGCAATGATTCAGATAAGATTGATAAAAAATAGCTGTCAATGACTTTTTTTTTTTTTGGCTAGTGAGATTTTGATTTTTCTATTACTGTACTTTTCTGCTTGTAAGTTTTGAAGACGTGAGGCAAATAACATCAAGATCTTGCACAGGTGAAGATGGTATTTCTTATGATGATGTATACAGAAGCTGTCTAAAACTCAATGAAACCACAATGCCTGTAACTGATATCAGATTTGTTTGTGAACCTGAGTTGAAAGGGACTGGTATTCTCTACACGCATGTATTTGTTACAGTTTTACACTTGTAATTTCACTTTATTATAAAATTCAGAGTACTCCATAGGCAGTCACATTGATTTCTTACTTGGACCAAAGCAGACAAATGCTGGTAATCCCCTAAAATTAAGGATGGTATAACTGCTTTAAAAGATAAAAATCCTTTGGGTGCTCCATTCGCTGGGCTCCATGAGGGTACAAGAAGAATTAAAACAACTTTGCAGCACTGCATCATATTTCACAGGCCACTACAGTACAAAATTTCAGTTAATTGACTAGGTATACTCCAATTTATGGCAGGAATTGTAATACACTTTAGACATTCAAGTTTGGAGTATTGTCATCCTTTCATACTCCTGCACATATGGCAGAGGCAGAACTAGAGAGTATTACTGAAAAAATGGTAAGGTGCTTAGGTAGAAGTGTATTCTAGAATGTTAAATACAATAAAAAATAATGGGTGAGATTTTGAATACAAGAACTCCCTACAGATGAAACTAACTGCAGGACTATTCTGTGCTGCTAAGGAAGACACGCTGATTCTACAGTCAGAAGAGCCTAGGTTCAAACAGCCACCATAGTTGCATAAACTACTTGAAAGAAAATTTGTTAAGCTTTTCCATTTACAACTGAGGGTGACAATTCTGTTCTAATTTCACAAGTATAAGGAGACAGCAAATTCGTAAGTTTTTATAAAATACTGTCTTCATCTAACTACCATGTCTGATGGGAAACAGATTTTACACAGCTCTTAATGCAACAAAATACTTAAAAAATTACCATGTTTAAATATGTCATGTTATGTAGATGAAGGCCTAATATACAAAGCTTCTAGATGCTTTGTATGTCTAAATAATACAGAAATTTTTCTGGGAATGATATGAACAGGTAATTATTGTAAACTGGTTTTATTACATTGCCACAACAGTCACAAAATGACTTATTTATGTCTCTGTTTACTTATGAATTCAGCTAATTCAGTGCTGCAAAATAACTTGATTGAGTTTTGAGTGAGAGTAGAGTAACCTTTTTTTTTCTGTCAGGTGGTTCTGTGGTAATTTAGTATCACCACATCTCACACCCCCGCTTCGTCAGTGGATGATTACAGAATTGCCACAAAGAGAAGAGAGAGGTAGATTAAAAAACCCTCAGGCTGAGAATGACATTAGTTCTCCATCTCCCATGTCCTAAATAATGTCACTAACCATTATCCCAAACACAGCCGACAGCAAGTCAGCTTCTGTTTTCTGTGTAAGAACAAGCATGGGATAATCTCTTTTATACAAGGCTCATGTTTCTGGAGGGTTAATGGGTAGAGACTGAATTTTCACATACAGTCTTACTGGATCTCCTAGAGAGAGACAACGTTTCTGGAAGTTTGAGGAGAA
Organism: Aleadryas rufinucha; assembly: GCA_013397815.1. NCBI lineage: Eukaryota > Metazoa > Chordata > Aves > Passeriformes > Aleadryas > Aleadryas rufinucha. The sequence continues at coordinate 213,594 of VZTH01017013.1, read as the reverse complement.
CCAGAACCAATATCGTGGGAAAACATTGAGAAAGGGGCAGTCTGAACACTAAGATTTGTAGTTCATCTTAACTGTCATGCATGTGGCAAGAAATAAATATTCACAAATCTCTGCATAGCAAAACTAACAAGTTTCACCTGTCCTAAAGCTGCTTAAGGATTTTGAGAGACCTGATGATCACTAGCCAGGTAAATCTAAGTCCGTGGCTAGCATTTGGTGCTGCATTTAATTTTAATAAGTCACAGACAGGAAAAATATACTCCCTTTTTTTTTTTGTTAGTCAGAAGATACAGCATTCCCTGTGTAGTTTTAACTTTTACAAATGCCACAGTCATATAAACATATTGCATTGCTTTAAATTACATGTAGATTTAAATTTCTTTTTCCAGGTGTCTTTTAAAACTGCTCCTTAACATAATGTGGGAAAAAAATGTTGTAGGCATTATTTCCTTGACTGGTCATTAGACTCTACAAAGTCAACTGTCCTTCATGGGTAGAGGATAAAAGCAAATGATAGTCAGAAAAGTAACAGAAACTCTCTGAACCCCATTAGGTGAAAATATTGCCCATTTTTGTTCACTAAGTTACCATGGGGCACATAATTATGATTATTTTAAAGCCATACTTCATTTAGATAAGTAATCAGCTCAATAGAATTGGCTTTATAGAACTGCTGAACTAAATCTAGTCACACATGTAAGCTTTATGAAATGAGAAAACATCTGCTACGCTGATGCACCAGCATAAAAAATAATTGTGAACTTTACATACCATGGATATGCAAATTAAAATTACAACAGCTGGAAATATTTAAAATAAAAAAGAAATTGTGCAGGCAGTAAGTGTATTGTGAAAAAATCTGCCTAATTCTGTCAATTTAAGGAAGTGTAAATTACTTCAACTTGCAACAGCAACTTGTTAAATTAGTAGTCCAGTTAAAAGAGAGTCAGAAATTTGATCCTTAATTAAATGTTGATATTAATAATCCTGACAGTGTTAGGGTATCTGTCACAGATATTTTAGATTTGAAGTATGTTATATGACACTACAACTGTTAAATATTTTTCTGCACAGAGTTTAGGGTAAACTGTTAACGGTGTATAGACATGGCTGCCAAAACCAGCAACTGAAATGTAAAAGACTTCAATTCCTTGTAAAGTCTGAACTTCACAGTCTAAATCAATTTATAAACTGTAGACAAACAGCTAAAGGAAATTCTGATTTGATCTTTTCATAGCAATGAATAAATATAGGTACTTGCACTGGACAAGTGCAGCCCTTGTTGTTATCAAAATGAATGCTAATGATATTCTTGAGCAAGTACAGGATTTGTAATCACACCAGCTTTTTCCCCTTCAGTAAGTGTTTCTTTGACTAGATTTCAGATGCTCCTGTAGTTCATCCTGTATAATCCAGTAATTGCCAACAACAAAGAGTAGAAGACAAAAGCAATCGACATGGCAACTTTAGAGTTAAGGACAAACAACATGTGGTATTAAGAATGCAGAACTGAAAACCAGGGCTCCAGCTGAGTTCTCCTTTTGTGGTTTCTGCTTGCTGTGTTGCCTCCTTGCTTGCCACAGTCTGACATGAGCCTTCCCAGCCATGGTTTCTATCAGCACATACTGGCTGAGTACCAGCCAACAGACACAATCAGGGAAGGTGCACTCCTCTTGATGCTGCAGAAGCATAACATGTCAGAGCTGAAATTGTCACTAGATGAGTGCAGCTGTGCTCTATGTTTCATCAAATGCAGATAAGAATCAAAATGACCATCTGTGACACCTTTTCTTTTGTCTCCTCAAGTCTTTATTCTACTGGTGTAGGGATTGGCTTCTGCTGGAAACAACTGCAGCTTCTATGGAAATGATTAGGCCAACAAATTGTGGAACCATAGTTTCTGCCCTGAAACTGGGGACTCAGCAGTCTTGTATTGAGAAGCTTTAGGTAACATGAAATTGATTTCATTGAACTCAGACTTCTGTCTTCTCATGTATTAGTGAAAGATGTTTTAGACGGAAATTTGTAATTTTGAAAAAGAAAAATGTCTTCCATTATTATAAATACTTAAAGAAATGTGTGTGGAAATCACTGCAGACTCCAAAAAACGTATGAAATCAGCAACTTAACAGATTAGAAATTATGCTTTTGGTTGTGGTTGTTTTGGCTGGTTTTCTTACAGAGAAAAGAGACAGAAAACAGGTATAAAAGAAAAAGAAAATAACTGGTAAAAATATTATCCAGGTTTTATTTGATGCTATGTAGTGATGAAATCAACAGTGTAATGCAGTCTAAAAAAGCTAGAGTAGAAAAGAATACAAGGATAGTATAGAATGGGTTGTAAAAGAGCTCCATCAGTCACAAACTGATAGGTAGCTTTCTTTACTGATTATCCAATTTTTTTAAGGGGTGCTCATAGCACACTGTAGCTAAAGTCAATATGGGCTCAAAGTTTTGAATATCTTGCTCCTTTAAAAGAAAAATTCAAAGGATTTTGTGTCTCTGTGTATGGGGGTTTAAGCTGACTTCAGTAAGAGATGTTTTGGTCTGATGTAATTACAGCAATATGTTACAAGAAGATGAATATAGGACATTATTGCATTGATCTTATTTTTAATGTGTGTGAGTATACTTCTTTTGTATGGTTACCAGTTTATCACAGAATGGATAAAGAAAACCTTATGATTTTCCATTTTTACTTCCAGGGTTCCATGAAGAAAACAGAAGTGTCTGTTCTAAGTCATGTAAACTACCCAAAAGCATCCTGCCAAGCATGAGAAAAATAAGGCTGCTGTTCTTGGTGTTGTCAGTCACAATATTAGCCATGGGAATTCAGCTTGTCAGAAACTTAGATTTTTGGTGTTATTATAGAATGGGAAGATGGCATTTCCTTGCTGTGGAATGGTAAAAATGTGCGCAATGGAATCTTAGGTCCCACTTCTTGGGTAAGTTCTGCCTCAGGAGAACTTGAAAATTACCTGATGAGAACAAATGATGGTAAACATGAAGTACTTTTCAGTGAAGCTGGAAATGCTTTGAAAGAAATCTTTCTTGGTACACAAAAGTTGGGGCACATGTGAAAGAATTTCAGTCCTGTACCCAGAAGTTCACTCAGAGCAGTTTTCAGTACTAGTACCATAGCGCTAGTACTACTTACTTAGATCATCTTCACAAAGTTCATGGCAGTTTTTCTGGGAATGATTGCAGAACTTTCCAGGAAAGGAAAGGAAAGGAAAGGAAAGGAAAGGAAAGGAAAGGAAAGGAAAGGAAAGGAAAGGAAAGGAAAGGAAAGGAAAGAGCTATATGTGAGATGCACTAAGTCCCAAATATTCAAAACTAGGGATATTACTGGGTTTCTTACACAGAAACTATTTTGAATGAAAAAACCAAAATCAACTCATGTTCATGTGGTACTGCTTGTGATCAATGGACATTCAAAATTTTGTTTTACTTTTAAACACCTTATCCAAGATAGATAAAGAATAGCCTTGTGGATGCTATTTCTTTGATCAGAAGATGGACAAGACCCTAAAACAAGGCAGGTTTTTACTGATCTACTCATTCTCCCTATCAAAGCCACGTTAGCAAGCAACTTCAAACATAAGTGAGTAGCAGTACTTTCACTGTAAAAGGTTCTTTTGTTATGAATCTGGATAACTCAATTCTATTACAAGGTGGCCATTTATAATTTGTATAAAATGGATGGGGCTTATTGAGAGATAACCACAAGCCCAGTGGCTTTGCTGTTATACCATAAATATTCATTTAAGATGATCCTCTCATTGAAGTTGGTGACAAAACACACACTCCATTCAGTGAGAGCAGACTCAGGCCTTAATGTAAGAAACACGTAAAATGCTGTCTTCTTCTGGTTCTGGAAACCTCATGGAAACCTATGGGATTCTTGAGCAACCTTGGGGCCAAAGTACACAGACTAAAGTGTTTTAGTTCATACTAATAGGATGGGAAGTTCTTTCTAATCATGCTTGATCTGAATGAAAATCAGACCGTCATCTGTTTGAGACTAGTAATATTGCTATACATCCTTTAATCTCAGAGTGAAACAAGAGCTGAAATTCCTATTTATTGTGTTGTGTTATTTTGAAAAATTCCAGTGCAGAAATAAGGAAATACTTAATTTCAGCATTTTCCCAATGAAATATTTTCACATGGCCAAACTGAAGTCTTTTGCTTAATACACAGGTCATGTGTCTTTGATGAAGAACCATCCATCTAATTGGAAAAGAGAGTTTGACCAAGAAACACTAGCCTGCAAGAGGGAATATGAGTATGAGACATGTATAGCAAAGCAGCTGCAGAAGAATATTGATTTCAGTATGTGCTGACTTCAAATGAAACATTGCAGATTAGTTTAGCAAACCAGAATATTTGGTTTTATATTCAGTCATCTGGAAAGGCTCTTTTTCTTGATTTTCCTAATGGGAAAGGGAAGGAATTCTACACAAAGGCTTTTCTTCTGTGGAAAAAAAAAAGATATTACAACACCATGTTTTCTATAAGGAAAAAAATAAAAGCCCAAAATATTTTGATATAAAGTCTTCAGCTAGCTCTGAGGTTTATGAAACCCCATGATTGTTCTGCAGGCCAGACCTATTGGTAATAAAAGACAAAAGAAGTTGCTTCTTGACTGCTCTTTAAAAGTTTTCACCACGCTAACAAAGATGCAAGGTTGATTTTATTTCACAGCTTCTTGCTTTAGTGTGAGCAAGATGACATCTGCCAGGAACTTCCTCTTAATGGCCAAGAATTTTGATGAAATAAAAAAATAGAAAAGCTGAAATTAATTAGCACTTTTTTTCAGAAATGTTAGATGAACAGCCACTGACTTAGAGACCTTTCTATGGTACAAGGTCCTAAAGTAATTTTTTTAAAGTAATTAGTAGACAACACAGCAAAAGCTTACATCTCCATGATTACTGCTTTCCTTCACTTATTCAATATCTAGCAAAAGAATTTGTGTCCCAAAGATTGTAAAAACCTAGCATTAAATATATTTATAGATAATCTGGAAGGTCAGAAGAGAATAGAACAGAATGGATGGAATTTTCTTTAGGTTATGCTCTATATCTTGGTGAAATAAGGAAGAGTAATTCCTTGCTATTTGCAGCTGCTTAGGCCAATTTAAGAATTCAAGAATTCTTTACTACAGTAGCATCATATTGGCTGCATCATTTGGTTTCTTAAATTCTATCTATATCTTAGTTATTTCTTTTCTTATTCAAACTCTATTCTCCTTGCTAGACCTCTTCAGTATAAACACCTAAACCAAATTGATTTCATCATTTAAAAGTATGAGGGAAGAAGGAAAAAAATCAGAACAATCAGCCAGCTTCGTAGCCAACAAAATTCAAAGGCACTTGTATAGCTGGAAAACACTGCCTCTATTAAATTCCATTAGAATTCACTGACATCCTACAAGTGTAAGGCTGCCATATCATCAGGGGTTTTTTAGCAGAAAGTGTTATATATGAATTTTGTTTGGACACTTGTATGAGATACCGTTGCTTAAGAGCAGCGTAGGTGTGTGACTTACCAGTGAAGGCTGCAAAAATTGCATTTCAGGAATGAAAGTCCAAATACATGTGTGTGTATGTGTTTATGTCAAAATACAGGAAACAGGAGTATTACAATGAAATAATGCAAAGTGCATCACACATCCATGGGTTGTTTTCTTCAACTTCTTTCTCTGCAATTTATCTTCATTCTTCTGGAAGCTGGTTCTTAAGGGTTTAAAAACTCATTACTCAAATAAATTTATGCAAATGACCAACCCATTTAAATTGCACATGAGGACCATTTATTTCCCTATAGTGAATACAAGAAATATAATAAAAATAGATCAAAAGTCAGAAGTTTTAGGCATATCACTGCTAAAGATTATTCTCCAGTTTTGGACTGGAATCCTGACGAAATTGTTCCAAAATTCCTCATTCACACAACTATAGGACTTCCTAATGTAAGAGAACATTGCCAGGTAAGAGGTAACAGTATTCTGCCTCATTTGTTGTAGTATAAATGACTCCGTTAGTAACAATACTCTTAATAAATCTATCCATGCCACTTAGTCTAAGGATAAGTATACAACAACTTAGAGCTAGGTTAAAAAGTGCTGGGAAAAATACTTGCCAATATTGTCAACAGTCCGGGAATCTTTTTATGTAATTATGTGCCAGCCAGTTTTCACACTCAATTCAAATTGCTTTGTTTCTGAAAAATGCTGCTGGACAAAATATATTTGGTCAGTAAAGAAACTAGGGACATTATTGTGTGGAAATGGCTAGATCAGCCTACCTAGGATAAAATTAACATGAAATTCAAACCATCAGGGAGCATATTTAATCTCTCAAAACATTTTTTAAGTTATTGCGAAGTTATGTCCTGGCACTTCCCTGTTTCAGCCAGAACTGAAATCGGAAATGCCAAAATACTGTTCTTGAACTACAGCTGACCTGAATGAAACAAGGAAGCACTACAAAGTCACAAGACAGACAGTTTTTAGGAAATTGCCATCTAATTTCCCAACTGGAGAAGTTTGGATGAGATCAGGTAAACTCCGGAAACTGCTAAATTTCTGGATGTATATCTGAACTGAGCCACCAATCTTTTGTGACTCATCTGTTACCAAAGTCCACATTTTGTGGAGATGACTATAAATAAAATAGTTTTACTTTGAGAAAGAAAGGAGGAAACACAACATACTACACAAACCAGAGGTTTGCCTGCATTATCCCTCAAATTAGAACTGTACTGTGCATTCAATTGTACTGATCATAGTGATTTAAATAAAGGGTATGTCCCTGAAATCGCTGGAGCTGAACTGGTTTATCTGGGAGAATATTTCTGCCATATCTGTTCATGACATGCAGAAGTAAACCGCAGACATACTGGGTCTTATTCATCTATGATATAAACTTCCATTGCTTCAATGATATTTCATTAGGAGTAAAGTTGATCAACTAATCCTAGCTTGTTTATCTTTCTCTTTAACCATTGACTTTTGATGTTGTACTAGCACAGTTCATAATGGTGACTGTGTTGAAATGCTGCTTATAGTCACGGTGGCTTAGCCTCTGTCAGCCATATCTGTTTTTCATGTATGAAGCAAAGCCTGCCTTGCAAATCTAGTATGGGTACTATGTAATTTAGGGCTTGAAAATGAAAGTTGTGACCTGATTTTGCTCTTTAAAAAACAGATGTGTTGAAGATTGATAGGAACTCTTGCTAAAAAGTGTTAAGCTTTTTATGAAGCTTCAACAGTTTTTGTGTACTTTTCATCAGCTTGAAGTCTGAAAATGAACCAACACTATGAATAAGGTGGTCCTTTCTCTGTAGAGAGTTTATAAATTAATCCTAGTTTAATTATTTGAATCAGCAACTGCCTCTATATTAATTTTCTTAAGCAAAATGGTAAACTAAAGTAATTCCTCTTATGTGCATAATCTAGGAATATGGGAAAATACATCACTTATTTACTTAGTTTACAAAGTTAAGGGGGGTGGGAACTTTCAAGGGACTGGATTGAAATGACATAAAAGTCAGGAAATGACCCCTGCGATGGGATTCCAGAGGCGGCAGATTAGAAACAATGTCCTCTTACAGCTTCTGTAACTTTGGAACACACTATCCCAGCACACAGTTAGGGGAGTGCAACCAGCCACCTGAGCTCCAATGAGCAATAGTTTTGTGAAGTATGATCCCAAAGAATACGTCTGTATATAAAGAGTGGGGAAACAAAAGTGAGTCACAGCTGTCTTTCAGCGCTCATGCCAGTGCTGAAAAGGAAGTCTTCATCCCAGTGGACTAATTCAGGATGCCAAACGGGTGTCCTTGGGGAGTTTTGTTCAGGCAGCGAATGCTGTGTCGGTCAGATAGCGTGCTCCAGCCAAGCTCGCCGTGGCCAGAGCGCGGTGCGGAAGGGAAGCTGCTCTCCATGCTGAATGGCGCCTTTGTTCGCCCTGCCGCAGCAGTTGCATTCTGCAGGCCCTGCAGATACAACAGTGGCTGTATGAGAGCGGAATGGAAATGAGATGTTGGCTCTCCCCAAAAAGTTCTGCTTCTTTCCATTAAAACTGCAGAGGAATTCTGGCAACCGAAAAATAACCCTTCCTATCGAGCAATATTTTCCTGCCTCTAAAAGCCAAAGGAGCCAAGAGCATAAAGTGAAGCTAAAATACGGCCTAGATATTATATGTTGAACATTTTATAAGTTGGTTACCTTCCAAAACAGAACCCAGTCTTGCTGGTAAATTAAAGACAAAAAATCATGTAGTGGCTTCAAACCACCTGTAAATCCATACATTCTTTTAAGCCCTAAATGACAGTAGAACTGCAATGCACCTAGGACTGATCTGTTTGCTAAACAAGTTCTTTAGTATGTGCCAGTTGTAAAGGTAAATAGTTTACCCCTTGATCTGTGCACCTTTTTCAGCCTTTTTCTGGGCCAAAATCCCTGACTGTTAAGAAAGAAGGCCGGTTTAAAATGGCCATAGATTGAGTTCTTCCATGTAGGGGTAAACTGTCAGCAAGCTATGGGGTGTCATATTATCTTTTCTAACTAGAGGAAGGGAGTCTCCTTTGGCTACTGTCTAGTGGGAATCAGCCTATTAATAGAGAACTCTCTACTTTGTTTTCATAATTAATTTTAGAAAAGCAACATTGAGAGCTTTTTTCCTTAATTGTCTGCTTCCATACAGACCTTGCTTATATTCAAAGCTTGTATAAATGTATAAAAATATCTATCATATATATATAAATATCAACATTTCTTTAAAACGAGGCTTTGAGATAATCTTCTCAGAGAAACTAGAGCTATATAGCAAATGTGAAGCAGGAAATGTATCATATATTACAACCGAACTATGTTATTGCTTGTGGCCTAATTTACTTTTCTATACAATTTTATGTAACGAAAAGGCAGTTTGTTTGCAGTAGCAGAGCTATTTGTTATTGTGATCATTGGTTATCTTACCATATATCTGTGATTCCTTGATTCTAATGTATGTATTATAGTTCTAAGACTCCCAGTACTTTTTTTGACTCACAGTGGTTCCTACAGCCTGTATGATTTCTTTTCTAATACTTTTAGTTAAGGGAACTCATGAAAGAAACCTCTTACAGTCATGTGGAAAATCTTACAATTTAATTTTGGAAATGCTCCTGTTGCCAGCCCTTTTTCAAACAAGAAGTCCTATTGGTGTAAATAAATACAGGATGCAGGATAGATAGAACTCTTCATTTGTAACACTTCATTCATAGGCTCCAGCTGTGTGTTTTTTCAGGGAAATAAAGGCAAAGTAAGAAACTCTTATAATCCCTGGCATGGCCTAAGTATTTCATGAGAGCAAGTACAACTACAGCAGCAGTTCATCTTTGCAACATTTAAGTAGCATGTTGATCAAAGCAATGGCATTCATCACCTTCAAGGAGGTGCTTAGCTGCTGAAAAGATCAGGTCATAAATATTTAACTGTTCAAGAGCACAAAATAACCAAAAGTATACTATTACGTACCTATAGGAAATACTATTAAAATGAATGCTCTTAGTTAGGGGTGGATGGAGTGCTTGAGAGGAAATATTTCTGCCCACTAGATATCAGCATTGTCAGTGAATGTGAATGAAGAATTTGAACCAGGGATGGCAGAATTTCTAATGAGGTTTTGTGAAGCCTTAAAGCTATAACTGAAAAGAGAGCTTATTCAAACATAACTGGTGTGCAAGATGCTGAGCCTTGAAAATCTGGGACACAGCAATCACAAAGGTATGTTGAACCAAATCCACTGACGTAGTGATCAACAAACTACAGTTTAAGGACATTTGTTCCTACCCATCCCTAGGAAGTATTAACATCCTGAGCTATGTGAATATTGTAGCTACATGGATAGCAGTTGAACTAAAATGAAAAAATAAAGAAGTGGTAAATATCCATTTTTAAGAGTACATCTAGTCATTCTTTCAACTTAAGTTCAAAGGTAAACATTTGTAGCTCTCAAAGATACATAAAGATAAAATATAACCTGATAGAAAAAAGCAAAGCATTCTTCATAAACTGGTGCAATCAGTAACACATTCAAGATAACATCTGCTACAGTCCCTAACACAGATAATTTTTGAAAAGTTAAAAGCTTTATTTGCTTATTAACTTGTGGGTGCTTTTCTACACTTATTATTTACCTAGAGGCTAGAAAAGTAGAACAAAGCCGAGCCTTTATTTGCTTAGCAACCTATCAAGCAATTGCACAGAATTATTTTTAAGTTGGTCCAATGGCAGCTCTTTTGAATTGCGTGTTGAGTCTTTTGTTTACCTTGCTGTTACAGCAATAATAGCGAGGTGGGGTTGTATTCACTCAGTAGGTAGGACCCTAAAATTCTGAATGCTTCACTGTTTGCCAAGTCACCAGACACATGAGTGCTGGGTTGGCCCATGTTTACCCAAATCCTGGTCCAGTGACAACTAGGTGTGGCTTTATTGGACTGTTACTCATACAGCTTTGACAGAGAAGCTCAGCTTCTTAGCTGCAATGCTTTAAGGAAATTGTGGAGACATGCAGAGATGAATTAATAAATTTATGGCAATACATATTAATTGGGAATGTTTTGATCATGGGAACACAATGACCAGGGGCCGGAAATTAACAGTCTGTAACAAAGAAAAAAAATCTATTTGTTCTAACTTTGTGGGCAGCAGTTAAATAAAGGGAACATCTGTTTATCAAAGGCAATGTGCTGCTTCTAATTAAACCATCATCTTGCTTGATGCTAAATTAGTAACTAGGGATGCAGATCACACCCTTAAATAGTCAAACTTTAGACTTCTCTCTCCAGTCTGCTATGCTGTCAGAGCAAAAACCCCAAAGTTTCCTGCTTCATGTTTTAAATAGGTGTTGTCTCATAATTACAGTTGTAAGACTGAGGGAGACATTATGTAATGCAGTCCTTGCTGTAATATATGTTTAAAATTGCAGCTTAATAACTCAAGGGAAAATTTGATTGAGTAGGAGTTTAGCTCCTGTGAACTTTAACCAAGGAAGTTTGTCATATTGTTTACAATGACAAGAATTTTCAAATACCTTGAGGAATAATAAACAATTTGAAGTACTGTAAGTATTAGTTATGATCATAAGGCCTGAGTCTTTGAAGTAAGTTATTACAGCTCTGAATATCTCATGTTCTTCAGCTAAAATAGTTTCATTGCACAGGTGATCTATTCCAAAGGAATTATGACACTTCTAAGAAAAAAGGAAAATTTATCTTTAATAGTCATCATCTAAAGCAGCAAGATACAACACAATTTATTTTTTTAAAATTCCCATTGTGCTTATTTGTAGTGAAGGAAAAAAACCCAAATCCCTGCTCTGTTTCCTAGCAGACAGGTGTGGTGTTCGAAAAGATTTTAGAAGGAATGTTTTGGCAAAGCTGGTATAAAGTGGCTACAGTAAACAATTGTCTTTTGCTCCTCCCTTCCCTCACCATGAGAAATATCCGATATAGTCAAATCTACAATAACACAGAAGGTCACAATACAGAACACATCTTAAGGGCACTACAAATCCAAGAATAATTTTCAAAATGTTGGTAAGGTCATTAATTTTAACACAATGATGTCCTGATCTACAGGTATCTCAGCCTGCTTTTGGAGGCTGCCTGCTTAAAATCATACTTAAGCAACTGTGAGTTTCTCCCCTTCACTGTCTCCTATTTTTAAGAGAACATGTCTTAAAACATGTTGAAGCAAGAGCCACATGGAAACTTATCATTGCCTCTTGGGATGCTGTTGCTGTTTGTAATTACAGCATCCAACCAATACACATAACATATTCTCCTGTAGGGTCAACCCTTGGGATAACAAGAAACCATTAGGTTTTTTCTTTGGTCTGTATGTGTTCATAGGTGTGGTGACCAAGATACCATTTTCTGTCCAGGCTGAATCTGAATTTATGTACTTTTTACATTTGGATGTTTTTTGGTTTGATTGTTTCAAGAAACTGTAATCTGATACATTTAAAGAACAACTCACAGTATCCAGATTCTTTTTAAACTGCCTGAAGGGGATAGAAATATACTGCACAACTACTAGGTATGAATAATCTTAACTACTGACTCCAGAAACCTTTTCTCAATAGCCTCTCTGGTGGTCACAGTCCATGCTTCAACAAACTTTATAGGCTTATTCAAAATCAGATTTCTTATTATACTCCAGAACGGCTACCCAGAATAATAAAATCTCTCCCATCCTTGTATTAAATTTACAAATCACACCTTTCTTTTAGTTTAAAAGAAGAATCTTTTTTGGACACAGTTTACAATTTGGTAATTGGGTTAACATTCTTCTATAAATACACCCTCGTCCTATAAATTAAAGAGGAATAATGATAATAAATAGAGAAACTTTCCGTTGTCAGGGATTAAGGCCGAAGTCATTGGCTTCTTCTGTGAGTACATTGACAATTAATTACTATGAATGCCTACATGCATAAAGTACTGGTCCCCACTTCTGATGAAAGGAAGATACTATGGCCTGAATTTGAAGTTAATCATGGACAATTTAGTTTTGTACAATCCAGTACATTTGCATTACCTTATTGCCTCTTTGAGTGCTTTGAGACAGCATTTTTGTTGCAACTAACTGCCCATGTCTATTGAATATTTTTGTATACTAATACTCCCAGGTTGCTTGTTTGGTGACTTTGATTAGGCACAACTTACTGCTTCACATTTCATCATCCCAAGAAATCTGTTTTCTTTGTTATGTTAGGTCTTTTAACTGGTCTACTTTTGCGTTCAGAACATTTTTTTATGACATGCTGTTCAGAAACTACTAAGAACCAAGGAACTGAAGGATGTTTGCTTCATTAACTGACTCAGTTTTTACTAGTATATATTGTGTAATTTGAATCTCTGCACAATATAACAATCCATTCTCAATGGCTTATGCCAGAGCTTTATAAAGGTGCTGCTCCTCACAGAATGAGAATACATATATTTATTGAATATCTGGTAAAGGAGAATTCACAAGGATGCAAACCTTAAATTTAGAACAAAAAATTTATATCATTCCTAGGAATACATAACAGTGACTCAGAATTGACAAATACCTACCTATTCACTTTTATCATAAAAGGAAATGTTACCTTTGTTCCATTGATCAGCAAATATCCTTTGTAAAGTGAGATTTGGATGGAGTAAAAGGTGAGAAAATACACTAGAATACTGAATTTATTGATCTCACATGGTTCAGTAATTGGGCAGGCAATTAATAATATTGAAAGTGATAAAGTCTGAGTTAATAGCATAGTTTACGGGAGGCTTCTTATACGTAAAGCCTGAATATAGATTTTCCGAGGTGCAAAATTGTAACTTGATTCCATAATATAAATTTGCTAGTATTCATTCTCTTAATTGTAGTTTCATTATTTTTGAAGAGCATAAAATATATGTAATTTGTGTCATGATTATTAAGCTGAACAGCAAAGGTGGGGTTAGGAGATACATGTTCACAAAAGTCATGTAAAATTCATGACTCAGTTCACAAATATGAGTTCAACAACAATAACCCTTCCTTCCTCTTTCTGTTTTGTCCATACTTGTGTTTCCTTAGGAAAGAAATACAGGTGTATGCACTAGAAACCACAGCACATTCCAGCCTTTGATCTGAATAGCTGCAGAACCAGGATTTTGTTGGGCAAGCTTTGGAGCATACTTCAGGCTAGACATAGACAAAGAAAGTCTCCAACCAGTTCAACGGCAAGTGAGATTAAATGTTTTTTCTGGGAGGAAGGGAAGAAGGACTCATGGTGAGATAGTTAAGCAGAATACACTGTGGAAATGCACAAGTACAAAAAAACCACACCAAAGAAACTGATGGATAGATCCTTATTATGGTTTTGTACCCCAGGATGAGAGAACAAAAATAACATGGGAGAAGACAATGAACATTATCAATAGACTGACATTACTGTATACCATTAACTGTTTGCATGAATAACATCACTCCTCCTGCATCACCCTTTTTGGTGATCTGTAGGTGATAATATTGATTTAACTCTTAGAGAAACAAGCTGCATGTGAAGTACACCATAAAACTCAACAGATAAAATTTATGAACAAAAATTACTTGCTGCAAGATGAAATCTGAATTTGGAGGAGCACTTAGTGTTGATGGTGCAAGGGAAACACATACTGAAACATATACTGAAAAACATGTTGATGAATAAGCTTTCCATAAATATGTTCTCACAGTGTCAAAGAGAAAGTTGAAAAAAGATAAATCAAAAGCAACAGATGGCCAAACAATCTCACGTGAGGAAAGAAAACAGCATATTCAAAGCAGACAGAAATTCACTTGAAAACATGATAATTTCTGTTCAAAGCTCAGACTTGGACATTAGGGAATTACTGGTATCCACTACCAATCCTCTAACTGGTGCTAGAAATATATGAATTAATAAAAAGAGTAACCAAAGCAAGCATAAGTAGAGAAAGAGTACAGCAGTGTCATTAAAAGTCTCCCTATGCTATTTGTATTCTTGATGGAATGAGTCTGGATCAGAGAGGGAAGAGTGTTCATGACACATCTGGATAATATGAAGCATTTGTTTGGCATTTAGTACTGTTTAAAGGTACAGAAAGCCATGGAACTTGGGCTTTATTTGATATTTACTGGAAAAAGAGCTGCAAGACCTCACATCAGATTTGCTTCAGGAATGTAGCAGTAGATCAAAAAACCCAGCAGTGGTGAGAAGCCTCACCAAATAATTATTTAAAGAATGAAAAAAGAATATAAACACAGAGTACATGACAGTTCTTCTTACACAGGAAGTAAGTTTCCAAGTAACGTGCTTTAAGCTAACTAAAAACAGTCCTGAGGGATACAAAATCCTCATGCACAAGCTTTTGCTATCTACAGCTGCACGTATTCTCATGTTTGAAATTAAATGTAAGTCACACTTAGAGCATGGTACTAATAACTCCAAGGTTGTGGGTTTGAACCCTGTACAGGCTGTTCACTTGAGAGTTGGACCCGATGATCCTTGTAGTCCATTCCAATTCAGAATATTCTGTGGTTCTGCGATTCTGTAATCTTTGTGTACTGTCTTAGGTTTGACAATGAAAGGTCTTACCCGGTCTATGAGAAAGAATTGGACAAGGCAAGGCTCACACACAGAAACTCGTGTGATGTCTTCAGAGTCAGCACTGACTTGGACTTTATATTTTGGTATGGTGTTTTTCACTGGGGGTTTGTTTCTTGTAACTTTGTTTTGTTTTCTTTTCTTTAGGTTTTGAACTACGAATTTTTTAGATCTTTTGTAGGTCAAGGATGTTTATGCAAAGGGAGAAGAGTCCATACTTTAGAGTCTGGGTGATAGGAGCTATTACATCTCTTCTGGAAATGGCAGGCATTGCCATGATTTCAGTATATCTGTAGAGGTTTGACAACTGACTAAATGTATACTTTTATTAGCTTTTACTAGCAGACATTAAACTGATTCCACATAATTATCACTAAGCAAAAACTCTGTTTCGTGATGCACTTATGCAAGAGCTCAAATAGGAATTTGGAGGCAATCTTTGCTGTGATATACACAAGTTATGGCTGGATAACTCAAGCAAAAATGAATTTCAGTATTGTGGTAGTGGCTGCATTTCCAGTACCCAACAGAAGCCGGAAGCTTAGAAATGCGACTGTGTCCACTCCTTTCAAAGAAATACATTTCTATGTTTTAGTAACAGACTGAGATATGTAAAAAAGTATGAGCTTAAAACTGTGCTAACCAATGTATCAGTGCTGAAAATGTAAATGTTCATACACTCAGCCCACCAATTGCTGTAAATTGTCCTCTAGTATATTGAATATGCTTTTATGATGGGATAATATGGTATTATGTATTTATAGTTTTTGATAGAGACAAACAATAAAAATATTTTAGTTCTTTATTTCTTATTATGCAAAAACATTTTTAGCATGATACTTGTTGTTAACGTCAAAATTACCACTAAGCAACAGCTTAGCCAAAATTCTTATAACTAAGAAATCCTGCCAGCAGACATCTTGAAAATGCAGCTCCTAATTTTGTACTTCAGGTGGACGCATTAACTAATTTTTATAACCATAATTTATTGACTAACAGTGATTATAGCAGGTGAAGATTTTTAGTAATGCTAGTAGTTTCATCTTGTACAACTAGGATGAGTTTTAAATTAATCTGAAAAGAAATAAAAGTCTAAAATGTACTTGGCTGTATTGACCCCTGTTCTTCAAAAACACAAGTGAAGATAAAGTGGGTCTAAACTCAGATATCCATCACAATTAATGTTGTCTCTCAAAGAATTCTATTCCATTTCCACAAACCAGTACACATTTCTCATGTCAACACTTGATACACTTAAATGTTAACCATGTGTTATCTGAAACTTGGAGCTGGTGAATCTCTTCTTTGGGTTTATATTTACTGCAAATGACTCTGAGAAAGATTAATCGTGGTATTTTAAAAAATTACATTAAAAAATGCAGTTCTTTCAACTACTTTAAGCTGTGAAGAGGTACACATGTAGTCAACAAGCTGTCTCTGCTCATGGTAGGGGCAGGGAAAGAGAGAAATGGCGATTCATTCCATCTATGCTAGACACTTACATTTGGATGGGATGAATCACCCTTGGGGAGTCTCTACCTCTCTTCATTTATGACAGAAATGAAGATGACTTGCTTAGACTCAATGCCTAAATTTAGATTGCTAAAATTCGATGGGATGCATTCTACTTTCATTCATTTATTTAATTAATATAGTTTAAAAAATGATCTATTAGTTACACTGGGAAAAAAAAAAAAAAAAAGTTGTGCAATTTTCTTGAAAGCTGTGGTAATACTGTCCTGGCTAGAACAGTCTGGAATTTAAGTAATGTGTGGGTGAAATGAAGTATCATCACCATTTTACATAGAGGGAATTCAGGATGCAGAAAGACAACGTGAATCACTCTAACTTGCACTTAAACTTTGTGTCAGAGTAAAAAGACAGTGATAGCCTGTTAGGCAGCACAAAAAACATTAGTCAGTTCTTCAAGAGAGCCCTCGTATTTCAGTTCACAAATAGATATAATACACAAGATAAAAGTGCTGTTCTCTTATAAACATACTTGCAATGGCTTGGACCAGAGCTATCTAAATGATAACTAATCTCTTGGCATTCATTGAAACAGCTACAGTCAGCCTAAGATCTTGATCTCCCACCAGAATGCTAGAAGTCTGATGACACTGTGTCGTATTTCCAGAACTAAAATTGCTACAGACTAATTTGTAATTATTCCAAAGCTACCTGTGGCAAAAAAACCCCCAAAACCAAAACAACGCTTTTCATGGCTATGGAAAACATGGTATTATGCTTTCAGATTTGAAAAAGGAGAGTTATCTTACTATGTTTTACATTTAACCTTTGGCAATGGATTGATGTTATTAATCACAGCAATTTAACACTGAGAAAATGCCTTCCTGAATCTTATTCATTACCCCTTGAGAATATGTCTGGTAAATTCATAATATAATAAAGTCCTATAGAACAAGACTATAGCTATCAAAGCAATAATGTTTATTGGAATACATTTGGAAATAGTCCAAATTACCCCATTTTAATAAGTATTTTGTGTTTTTAAAGATCACTGTTCCAGTTATTAATACAGAACAATGCTAAGGCAACAAATTAAATCAAGATTTTGATATTAAATGAAGTAAGTCCTTTTGGGTCAAATGGGAGATTTACGACAAATCCTAAAAGTACTGCACTGCCACAGTCCCACTCCAGACTGATTATGATTTATGATATCTGCCCCATTCCTCCATTTTTTCATGTGTGTGTACATATGAGTTTGTGTGTAAGTGTACATACACGTATATAAATGCATGAGCTTTATGCCAAGTGTAGGTGCCAATTCCAAGTTCAGTCAGTAACTACACTAAGCACAAAAGAATTTGATTCCTTTCAGGAGAGGAGAGAAGAGGGCCAGACAGTTTCCTGTTATTCTATGTAGAAAATATTTTGGAACATTTTTGGAATATTCAACTTAATAAAGGTAATTAACATGCGTGTGAGACATTTTGGCCTTACTCATCTGCATCTTGAATTTGGTCTCCTGCACACCATATTAACAAGGCTGCTGCATGCTATATTGGTGAAAAGTCATAAAAAGGAAATGTTTTTCTCCTCAAATACGCAATTTTACAACCTGCTCTGTTTAATTTTAATCCTTGAATTGTTCACAGTAAGCATAACTTGCATGGGTTATGAAAATACCATCTTAAGGAAAGATTGCATTAATACCTGATTTTCAGAGCAAATGGTGATTATCAGAGATTTTTATGGGAGTTGCATTATAATATATGATAACGTTTCTCTGTTGGTTAGTGTAATGTTAGAAATATGTTGTGGGATGTATTTCTCTGTAAAAATCCACTTTATTTTTTCATCTTTGATATCCAGAGCCTTTTCTACCAGTATGTCAAACAATTTGCTTAAATCAAGTGTAGTAACATGACAATGGCATGGTGTATGTTTCTAGTCAATCTTTTCTTTGGATTGTCAATGAATATCCAAATATTCAAAATGTATAAGGTAGAAAGAAGAGTTGCAATTTGGCAGACAGCTTGTGTAAATCACTGAATCGTTTGCAGAGTGGCATTAAAACACATTTACAACGGAGCCATAGGCAATTTTTTGGCAAATCTATTACCTGACGCTAAAAGCGCTATCTTGAAGACCATCTGATAGCAATCAACTTGGTCAAGAAGGTCTACTATTACTCAAAAACTGGTTAGAACACATTCATCACAGTGATAGATAGATGTAATCATAATAGGACTGTATTTGTGCCTGGTTATGCTAGTGGTCCTTATCCTTACTTGGCATTTATTCTTTACTCTGCTACATAGGCAATCTAGATAGTGATATTGTCTCCCATTTCTTTGTTCTTTTCTCAGCTTTTCTTTTTTTTGCTGCATCTTTATTACCACACACAGCTGTTTTTCTAACAGGGATGCCACAAATATTCTGTGTATTTTTCTAGCCTCATGATCTTTGCCCTCAAAATGATATAGAATAAACATCTGTACTGTCAAAGATGCAGTGATGTTTCGTGTTCAAGTCAAACATGGAGCTGTAGGATCTTCTCTCTACCTGTTTTAGCCTTGAATTAACTTATGTACCTTAATTTTTTAAACATTTCTGATATCTTAATGTATAAAATTGTGTAGTTGAATAAAATATTATTTCTTATGTGTTTGTTCCCAATATCCTTACAATGTGGTAGCAATTTTACCATCTGTTTCTCTTCTTTTGCTTGGAGGGTCCAGTTTATGCAGTCACACATATGAAAACTGTAAAGCCATCTTTGTACCAATAAGACCTTGATATCTTGATAGACTCTGAGAAGAGTACTTTGTTAATTTGTCCTGGCTTTCACTGACACTGAGTACACAGTAAGCAATACCTTTCAGATACCAGTAAAATGTCTCTCTTCTCAAATGTTACCAACAGAACTACTTTAGATCATCCATCAAAAGCAATTTTTACCTGTGTCAGACATGGAAGGCTTCAGTGAGAGTGAAAAATCCTGGATAAACTCTTCACTTTAGGTTAAAGCAGTCTGCAAAGAACCACTTACTGGTGATACTAGCAGGGTTATTAAATGTCACTGTAAAGGTGGGCATATATATATAAAAAAATCACAGTATTGGAAGAAATTAATCCGCCAATGATCAAGTAAGTAACTAGATTATGAATTTCCAATAGAATTCAGTTTTGCAGGATGAACTGAACAGAAAAAGAAACCAACTTTTTCACCTTGTCTCTTCTCATCATATCGTAGTTCTATTGGTTCAGTTTTAGCAGATTTGAATGTTCTGAGATCGACATAGTTTCCTTAGGAACCTAGGCTGCTGAAACCCCTTACAACCTTACCATGGCCAGAGGGGAACCTGTATTCCACTCCAAATTAACAACCCCTTTTCAACTACTATCTGCAGTGCAAATATTGCAATACCAAGTTGACTGTGGTATCTAGGGATTTATAACTTCTGCAACCAAGCTTTAGGCTTCACTATTAGATCTTGGTTCATTCTTCTCTATCTACAATGGCTAACTGCAGCATTTTTCCTCCAAAAGATCCATTTAAATAAATAAACAAAAAAATTAAATAAGTAAATATAAAAAGATTTCCTTAGTGCTGAGACTTCTGAAATCAGAAATCGACACTAATTTTATATTGCATCTTTTTCATGCTCTATATTTAGCTCTTACTTGCTCATAGATAAGCCTTTTGGGGCCTCATCTGATTACTCTGTTTGCCCATGCATAGTATATTGTGGGATATATATTTTCAAACTGGAAAGAGTACAGAGAAAAATCCATGAAAAATTAGCTGAGCTGTAAGAGACATGACTGAAAATAATACATTTAATCTATCAATCTATTTAACTTAGAAGCTGGAGAGAAGAGACGGCTGTGATGTGAAAAAAATACGATAGAAAATACTGACTTTAAACAGTTACTTAATCTGATGAAGAAAATGAAATAATTTCTAGATTAAAAAATGGACTATTCAGCTAGAAATGTACTTCTTACACGTTCTAACTATTAGGGTGAAAATACATGCATAAAAATTAAGCATTATTATGTCTTCATTATAAGAACTCAGACCTGACAATCTAATGGTAGCATCAAAATTATATACCACTAAAAATAAATGTAAGACTTGTTATATTATATGGATGTCAAAGAAAATCCAAATGATCCACCATTAATGATGCACTGTCCACCTTCCTCATGACTCTATGCAATTTTAAGTTATATAACACGAACCTTAACAGCAATGAGTTGCTGTCAGATGTGGTCAGACCAGCTCAGACCAGCTCAGCTCAGACCTGATCTTCTAAAACTGTAAAGCACTGACTTATTTTCTGTTTTGACATCTACTTCAGATAGAGAGACATTTGGAGAGGATCACATTCCACTGCAATCCTACAATAGGCTTTCTATCCTCCATTGCCTGCTTAAAACAAGTTTTCTATTTGGTTTAAGAAAAGATTAATTTTCATTCAAGATCTTTAGTGCCTGCCAATACTCCTGAATAGGGAGCCATTTTCCTTACTTAATGTCAAGGACACACACGTTAGTGATCCACATTCTAATCCCTCTCCTCCACCCGTAACAGCTGTACAGGTTATAGACTGAATAAAGGTTAAGTGTGCCAGTCATACTTTAAATACTGTGTTATTATGTTTGCCCTTTGATTAGAGTACTTGTAATACTGAAAAAAGGTGCTATTCCACTGCTGTATTTGCAGGAAATAACATGAAAGTATTATAAGATTAGTGTGGTTAAAGGTATATTCATAGGCTGGTCTAATATCATTGTATAGGGAATATGGTACGTCTCCCATCATCACTGTATTTCTACAATAAATTCATATAATGGCAAAAAGAAATGCAGTTAAACTAATACATTTTAGACATATTTCTCACTTCACCACAAGATTCATTTTTATTTACTTAGTCTAATATTTATTAATTATCACTTTTATCCCTTTTTAATCTCTTTCCAAACTTGTTAGGATATTTATAAATCATAGCGAGGGCATCATAGTGGATACAATAAACTTGAATGAATTTGCTGGGATAACCAAAAATGTAGATGATTTTTCAGATGGCATTTAGGCTAAAGAAGCTCTGTTTATTTTTTACAATTGTTCCTCAGATGAGAGGATTCCTGTAGTGTGAGAGCTCCTTGTTAAATAGACTGTATATGCATCATATGCCATATGATCTGCTGGTAAAAGCAAAGGAGACAGAAGCTTCTCTGGTTGGAACACCAACCAAGTTAATAACTCATATGTACACTAGGACATGTGATTTTCTTGTGCTTTTAGTCATCGATAGTGAAAATTGGCTGAATGGGAGAACTGAAAAAAAATTTCTGATAAATATATTCTGGTTTCTAGAAATTATCTGACCTGAGACAAAACATAGTTAACACTGTCAAACCTTAATGTTTTGATAAGCACTTGAGACAATCTTTGAAAAAGTTCTTATATTGATTAATGACTAAGCATTTTGTCTTTAACTGACAGAAAAGAAAAATTTAACTTTACTCACACTTTCAAGAATCTCATCAACTTGAATGCCAAGTGATAGGCAGGTGAAAATTTTTTTCCAGACTTCTATATAGAGGAAGATGCACAACTGTTCAAATTTTTTTTTTTTTTGCTATATCACACCTAAGTTACTGAAAATCTTGTTAGAAATAGCCCACAGAATCTTTACATTAATTCTTGTGGATTTAAAAAGGTTTCTCTAAAATTTTAAATGAAGTGTCTTTTCATACAGGAAAAAAGATGACACCAACTTCTTTCACCATAATTAAAACATTAAAATGATAAATACATGTGTCCTTTATTTTCACGGCATCTGTCCTTTCTACTAAGCCCTGCTTTCAACTTTTCTGATTGAGTAATGACCTACAAACTGGTTCTATTTCTGAAACATCCAAACCAGCTGTTATTTTCTGCCAAGTTGTCTATCCACGAATCATTAAAGGTTGCTATGCCTGAAACTGTGGAGCTTGGTAATTTCTGGGCATGATATAATTTGTTTATATATTTTCAAAATCCACAATTTGAAAATATTTAATAAGAAAGCAGGGAATATGAGGGAAATACGACAGCTAAACACTAGCTACACTTCTGAGTCACAGGCAAAAGGATGCCACAATCTTCTTTTCCACTCACCCCTGCACTCAGTTCTAGGGAAAACAGTGAATAAAGGAGATAGAGGAGCAATTCAAAAGCAATTGATAATAACCTATGCCTCTCTGTCATGATGCTTGACAGTTCCACAGTATCTGTAAGAAATGTCTTTGCCAACGGTTTTCCTGGTGGTGCAAGATGTGACTAACACTAACTGTAAAGTTTTCCCTGTATAAATATGCTAACAGTGTAAATCATGGTGAATGCAGTACGTATTTTGGGCATCTCTGACACACAGAAAGTCATCAATAGGATGATATGAGCATTTTGTATTTTTTCCCCTTTCTGGAAAAAAGTAAATTAATTTAGGCTTCCCCATAATCACAGACAAATATAGACATATAAAAGAATTAAATATTAATTTTCCATATTTAGAACCACTAAAATAGAAGTCTTTAACATGTCATAACATAAGATGGCATGCTTAAATACACTGGAAAGTAGTGTTGAGATTATTCTTATTACTTATAAATGCAACCTCATTAGCAAGGATTTATGTAAACCATAAAAACATGTGCAGATATGCACATATTCAGTCTCAGGTTTTCTTAGTTTGTAGATAAGTTGCAACTTTAGATAGTGTTCATCACTTGAAATTTTACTCTGGATGCATTTTTATGAATAGTTGGTGATCTATAATTCATATGGAGCTCATTGAGTATGTGATATATTCAAAATTATTGATTCTACCGATTATAGGATAGTCAGTCTATATGAGCTAGTCAGTCGTCATTCATTTGAGAATCAGATCTGTGTAACTAACATTTACCAATATAAATACAAAATTTGGTGTATGAAATTAACTTTCAACACAGTGATTTAACAATCATAGTAATATGAATAACATGGTATATACAAAAAACCTTCAGAAAACAAAAAATCAATCTAAATACCAGTTTTTCTCTTGGAAACTATAAAGCCTGTAATATTTATCACCAGAAAGGGGTTCTTCTCACTATATTTTGCTTGGTCAGGTCTGCTACTCTATGCAATTTGAGATATCAGCATAACAGGAAATATAAAGGAAGCTAGACTTCCTCTGCAGCCTTGCAATTTCAAATATGCAGAATACAGATATAATGGCAAAACAAAATCGATGCTTTTCCCTTTGATTTCTCAGGACCAAATCCATTTCCTAAGACATTTCTTTTTAAAACTCTGCAGTTTTCACATGTCTATTTATAGCACATAGTTCCCCACAAGGACAAGGAATTAGGCTTGAGATTACTTTCTGGCATAGAAGTATATTACCACAATTACTTATTTATATTGGTGTCATGTGTAAGAGTCCTGGTCCAAGATCATATCCCAGTTGTGCTTGATGCTGTTCAAACACAAACACAAAACAATACCTTTCCCCAGCTTAGAACGAAAAGATGAAAAAGAGATAATGTAAGTGAAACAAGGAGACAATATTCTTCAGCAAAACAGATGGTAGTTTCAGCCACTGAATCACATCCCACATTTTCTAGTTTTGAGAGAGGATGATATTTTAGCATATATGACCATATTTGGATGGCCGTAGGGACTTCCTCTGAAGTATGAGAAACAGCATGAGGTAAAAAATATAAAAATGTTATAAATGGTTCTCAGTCAAATGGAAGCTATTGTTGTGGACCACTTAAAAGTAGGATCCCATATTCTCAGGTAGTGAGGGACAGCTTGTAAAGAGCTTGAAAACTGCATGCAAATTATTTGAGTTAGTACAGAAGCTTAGACATGTCCAAGTACTGAACTACGGAAATTATTTTGCAGAAACATTCTTTGTGGGTGCTCATCTGAAAAAACCTGCATAGGGAAGAGATGGCTGAAGGCAAAAAATGAATACAAGAAGATGGGAATAGGGGCCTTTGCTGTGTGAATGGACAGAATTATTTTAATTATGCAGAAAGAATGAAATCTAAGCACTGAACTAATATGAAAACTTTTAAGAGGTAAGAATTGCAAAAAATTCTCAGTCTAGCAGCTTGAACAGGCAGGATGTGGTATTGCTCAGGATGAAGCAAGGAAGGCTTCCTTGAAGTAAGGAAGGCTTTGGGGAAGGACTAATAAACTCCGGTTTGATCATGTTGAGCTTGAGCTGACCCTCCACAGATACAGAAATTTTAGTTTGGATACAAAATAAATTGGTAGTAAACTAAATGCAGATAATCAGGACGAAGCATCAGTGAAACAAATTAACTGAATTTGTGCTTATGCATTAGACTGCCATTAGTCAGTGTCCCAAGTGAGAAAAGAAATGGAATTCTTAAAAGGCTGTTGGTGAGAGCATGTGAAGTATGCCTTGCAAGCATGCACTCATACCAGAACATGGCAAGAAATTGAAGGACATCTAGCACAGAACTGGAAGAAAAAGTATAAGGCCTCAATTTTTTAGATACAGTACATGAATATTTGTTGATCTTAGCAATAAGGGATGAAAGACAGCAAACAATTGTAGAGGCAACTAGAAACAAAACAGTTTTTTGGATGAAAAACATACATATAATTATATTGTGTATGAGGAACTGAATGAGACTGAGAAATGGAGAAATAAGATGGGAAGGAGACGAGATGAATGCAGTGGGCTGCATGGAGAAACTGGAAGACAATCAGGTATCGGACTTTATTTCTTCACAAGAGAGACAAAAGATGAAAGTGTGGAAAGACTGGTGAGAAGCTAGGGCAAAAAAAGAGAGAAGGTAATTTTGCATTTTGTTCTTGTCCTCATTTTTAATGGGAGGAGTTGTAAAGGCAACAGGGAGAAAATTAAGACAGTAAGTGGAAATGTGAAAACTAGAGCTAAACTTGTAGATTTGTTAATTAATTAAACTGAAAAAGTAGTCAGTCTTTCTAAAGAAAAATTAGCAAAGATGAAATAACTATGAAATGAGGGGATGTCTGGGTAGTAAGTAGAGATCTTAGGGCTTCCAACTGGAGCTACCAAAACTCCTTTTCTAATCTTAAAGACTGCCAACTTATACTAAAGTGTTAGTTTACAGAAAATCTCAGAATAGGGAAAAGACTACAAAAGACATAAGAAAGGAAGGTCTCACCTTAGTCTCTGCATGAAGTGTACAAAATTTATACAAAAACAACTCAATCAAAACCTGAGGACCAAGACTACAGGGAAGAGGAGCCTCCACCAGCCTCCTATCAGGATCTGAAATACATGCACTGCTATGTTATCAAATTCTGTCTCTCTCGAAAAGATATTTTCATATCTTTGCTAAGACATCTCTTCAACGTATTTAATAAATGACTTAATTAGCAGCATGAAAAAAATGCATCAACTTCCATTTACTATCTGAACAATAAATGTTTTCATACCTAACTGTGAAGTGCTGAGAATTGTGTTCCCAAATTTAGTGACCAGCATTCTAGTATAGCTATATTCATACCTGATTTAAATCAGTGTACTACATATTCAAGCAATTCAGGCACACACCAACCAATAAATTACATTAAGAGTCTTTCAACAAATTAAAGAAACAACAGAAACTCTACTGCCAAGTGTCAAGTGATAAAGGAAGAGAAGGTATTAAGTTTAGGCTAAGCACCTATACGTACCTCCTTCTGTGGTCAAATGCAAAGATGATAGAACTTTCTGCAGGGAGATGGGAAAAATGCTGAAAGCAGAAGTGGAAAACCCCATGGAGTTATAAAGAAATGTTTGAAAGACTTCTGACTTTATTTATAAGTCAGGAATAGCCTTAGGAAAATCTACCCTCTCTAAACATAATTTAATGTGCCTGAAATTTGCTGTATGTATTATTCTTGACTTCTAAAAGGGACTAGCTACATTAATAGTCTTCAAACTAACTTCAAAAGTAATTGTTTTTTTTCAAAGTGGGAGAGTTTTAGGCACTCAGATTTACTGATGCCTTTGGATTTTTACAATCAAAATGTTTCCTAAAAACCAGGATATTTATTCTTTCAAATGTGAGAGCATCTATTGCTTAATGATTCTATATGCGCTGTCCTTGTCACAAATAATAGCAGCCCTGTTATGGTCAGGGCTGTCATTGATATCATATGAGAGTAGAGAGTAGAGAAAGATGAAAGTCCAATTCATAAGAACAATCTTGAGAGCACTGTCATCCATGGGCCTTTGATGTCAAAGGAAAACCTGTATGTAAGTACACTGTATGCCAAAGGAACAAACTCATGCAGTACAGGCCTTGTTTGTTATGCAAAATTTACATCATTTTAACTAGTAAAGTAGAGAAATTAGTCATGGTGAAATTTTGCTCTGCAATCACACTAACTTCTCTAAAGTTTCAAAAATGCATGTGCAGAAAAGAGCATGTGAACATTGATGTTTCAAGAACAGACTAAAAGTTCTGGAGAGCATACACCTTACTCTGACTGCGAGAAGCACATCTCACTTTTAATTGAAATAATGGTTGACAGGACTCAGGGAGTGGTCAAATATTATAAAAGAGCGCTGAGAACAGTTTATCTGTTGCCAGATCAGCACAGCTTCCTCCCTAGAGACAGGCACTATCTAGTTTTGCCTTGATCCATTGCAAATTGTTGCCTGGTAACTTGAGCTGCTTCCCTTTCAGGTCAGTTTTTATTAGATGAAGACCTTTTAATTAGAAGCTTGACTGCTGCAACATTTTTGTTGTACAAAAATATGACCCCAAAATGCTTACATAAACCATGTGTAATTCCTGGCATTGCTTTCCCACTGCTATCTCTACACCTACTTATTGTCAGGATTTTCTGAATAGTTCAATCTATTTGTTAGGCTAAAGTATCAACTTTGACACAAATAAGTTAAACATTCATGCTCTTTTTCTGAAAATGTTTTCTGACCATCTCCCTGTTCATGAGATGCTTTCTGCTCTCTGCCAGTCAGCCTTCTGCCTTTTGTATTGAATGTGTTCCTTCCTATGGAGCCTGCCTGGAGAAGCCTCCCTGGCAATAGTGTGCAGGCAGGACTTTCTAGGTTAAAGTCCTAATCTTACCACTGCACGTTATTTACTGCCATAAATATAATTTGTTCTTATTGAAAGTTTTCATTATCTTTCCAGTAATATCAAGATATCAGAAAAATCAGCCTACCTCTAAGAGGCACAAATTAAGAGCAGTAATCACAGAATAGTCTGAGTTGGAAGGGACCCAGAGGATCATTGAGTCCAACTCTTAAGTGAATGGCCCATACCTGGATCAAACCTGCGAACTTGGCACCACTAGCACCATGCTCTAACCAATGGAGATAACCTCAGGGTCTAATCAGGGGAGATTTCCTGATTCCTTAGTGAGGTCGAGTTATTCCCACACCAGACCAGTCCACTAGCATGAGGCAGCTCCTCCTCCACTCCATGTGGTACCAGATGAATAAATGTCACTCTACTATATGTAAGGCTGCATATTTCCAAGAGCTTTCTGAACTGGCACAACTTGTAGCATAAGGGAAGTATTTTTTTATTGCACATGAAATATATTAGGACATAAGGACTGTTCGTGTTGATTTGATGGATCCCCAGCTGTGGGCTGCTGGGTGTTGATGTACTGCTATTTTATCTCTCAGTCTACCAGCATATGAGAGTACTGATTTTGGTGATTAACATCCAGAGCCCAACAATAATATAAAATAGCATTCTGCTAGCAGCACTGTCATATTTACTTTGCAATCAGTCTGCTTTTTCTGGTAGAGCATTAGAAGAGCCAAACATGGAGCAATTTGCTGCAGAAGTTACACTGCAGGCCCACATGTGGAAAGTCTTTATTCTTTTCTCTTTGATTACTAACCAACTTCAGTCATAGCAAACATGACTCAATATATAAAAAACCCGCTTCTAATAGGAATACTTATAACAGACAACAGATTATACAACCAAATTTACCTCCAAAGGTTTTAAAGTTGCCTAGCTACGGGATTGGAAAGGTTGAGGAACTCCCTTCTGGAGGCAGGAAATGAGGCAGATGAGCGCTTGAGGACTGAAGCTTCAAGCTCCACCTAGTGACAAAACCTTATCGTTGCCTTTATTGATAACCCCCGAAAAAGCATAGGGTTCCATGAAATGTTCTAAAACTCTGGTGTAATATTGGCAGACAATGACAATCAGAGCCAAAAGAAGCACAGGGTTTTTTGTTTGTTTGTTTCTGGGTTTGGCTGGTTGTTTTAGTTTTTCATAAATATAACTGAAAAAAACCAACTCAGGAGACACCAACTGGCAATGAAATGCTCAATAAAAGTAACACCACACCACCCCGTGCTGAAAAATATGTTTCTACATAGGACAACAATGTGAGCATAGTGGCAATAATTTCTGAAATTACTCCACTCCTTGGGAACAAGAGTTTTGCGTTAATGAAGGAGACTGAAATCTAGAAATTATTAATATTTTTATTAATAACAAGAATATTTTGCACTTTACATTACCAGATTCCTGGTGGGATAGCAGTGAGATTTTCTTCACCAGCTGCAACCAGAAGTCCAATATTGTTCAGCAAAAAATCTGGTAAAATGCTTATTGTATGTAGAACAATTTTATTTTATAAATACGTCAATAAAAGTTTTCCCTCATAGCAAAGAAAATAAGATTTTGAGGTTTTTGAACTAACTAATTGTACATAAGACTGTGTAGAGCAAGCACGTTTTTTCAGACAAATTACTTCTGGCTTTAGAAAAGAAAGCTTTGGTGTATTCTTCATATGTGGAGGAAGGCATTCCAGGTTGTCTGGATGATCAGAAAATAAAAGTTACACTAGACCACACTGATAATTATAAATGTATTATATATTCTGTCAATACCAATGCTCCAATGTTTCATCAATTAATTTTTATATAAAAATAAAAAATACATAATTTTCCTCCCTAAGTATATGATTTAGTAAGCATCTAATATATTGATCTTTATCTTCTGTTGAGTGAATATATGTGGTCTTCAAAAGCAGGCAAAAATTTTCTTGAAGAAGAAAGACTTATGGCCAAGAGGAGTCTAAGGGTGTGGATTGAATTGCTGACTTGTTAGGTCACAATGTCATCTTAGGTCCAATAATAAGAATAGCAATATTTGATATCTCAAAAAAAATAGTAAGAGTTATTTAATTCATAAAGTGCCTTGACATAGTGACATTTCTCTGTAATATGTTATTTTTTCTGGAAGTTCCACTTTTGGTTTTGATTGCAATCAGAAAATCTAGGAAACACTTAAGTTAATAAGACTTATCCACAGAAGGACCTGTTCAGATTTAGATGGGGAAATACATTAATTTTGTTTTATTCAGACTGTCCTGACCAGAGTTCTGAAGTAGTAGATGACAATGAAATGACACGTGGAGCTTGAGACACACTGTATTGTGAAAAACAATATTAAACTATGTTTCAAAAGCACTCAATTCAAAAGAAATGCTGACAAAATTTCCTATATATATGATATCTTGAAGCCATTTGTCACACTGAATGTTGTCACATTCCTGTGTTTCAATTAAGGAAAAGATTGTAAAAGTAACATATTTATATGACAGAAAAGAGGAGCACTTACTGGAATAGTATTTACTGTTAAATTCTTCCAAGGTTTCTTTTAATTTGTGGTAGTTTAATTCTATTTAGGGTGGCGCCTGCTAGTGGAATCTGGCATTGAGCTACTGTACTTATGCTGTTCATTACAGAATGTACTGTGCTAAGGATTGCAATGTAAAGTATGGGTAATTGGGAACTGATCTGTTACCATGCTGGAAAAATATGCAATACAGGTTTCAGCAACAGACTTCTACTGATATGCTAGCCTAAACTGTTTACTAGACTGATTTTGTGAATAGAAGAGGCTATATTATGTTAGGAGTCTTTTAGCAGTTTGTCTACTCTTTAATACTTGCCTGCATCTATATGAATGAAACTATTGCAATAATTTGTCTTGGTGCAGATATAATTAATAACAACAAAACATGACTTTTCACATTCATATTGCCAGGCAGAGTGAAATAAGTTATGATGATGGCAAAAAACACATTAATGCTGTACAACTATAATTACACTGGGGATTTTTCTTGAATAAAAGTCTTGCCAAGAATTCACAAATGAATCAACATTGCTGGAACATACAAAAAAATTGTAGTATACAAATACTATTCAGATCTAGCTTTAGAGTAAAAAGTCAGAGTATGTACTTAAGAAAAAATAGGTTAAATTAAGCAGAATGGCTATTCATTCAGACCACAACAGGAAGAGAAAGGGGCTAACACAGGAGGATCTGCCAAATATCCCCAGTGCGTCACACAGCCAAGCTGCGGAGGGATGTGCTGAATTTCAATGTCTTCTCCCTAGACCCACACTGATATCTGTGCAGTCCCCTTACTGAGCTGGATTTCCTCTCATGAAGGCCCACTGCTGCCTCAGAGCCCCCAGGAGCTGACACTGTGCTGGCTCCTTTATGTTCAGGAAGATATATTTTTTTTTAGCATTTGAAAAACACAAGCACAGAGTCCAGCCTCTACAGCTCGGTGCTGGGAACTGCAGAGCCCTGACTTTTATGTACATTTTTCCTTTTCCTGCTTTGTTTGCTGTGTTCCTGGGGCAGCAATCATATGATCTGGGCCTTGCATACAGCCAGACTCAAAGGGAAGCATGTGCCTGAGCGTTTCCCTGGATCCGGGCCAGAAATGGCATCTCACAATGTTGGTGTGGACTCACACTGGTGATGCTCTGGTGCTATGAGGGAACCTCTGGTGTTAGCCCAAGGGCAAGCAGGAGGTGTCTAAAGTAATAACACTGGTTTGTGAGTTTTTTCACTGAGAATAACAGAAAAAGGTTGAAGGACCTACTGCAATTCACTACTGAGCTCATGTGCAGACCTGTGGGCCTGCAGCTGGGCCTGTCCAGCCGAGGCCAAGCGGGCAGGGGAGGCCTCCTCACGGTGTAGCCTCCACAGCCCTGGCCCTGCTCACTCCTGGCCCCTGGACAGCCACGCTGGATGGCCACGGGGAGGAAGGGGAGGAAGCAGGGCCTTCCCTGGGAGGTGTATCCTTGCCAGCTTCTCTGGAATGTGGAGCCTTCTTGGCCACAGGCTGTCCTCAGGTGGAATGGTGGCATTGCTGTATGAAGGGACCTTGCAGTGTCCTGGTACCAGCTGGGCGGGCACCTTGGGCCAAAGTCTTGCCCAAAGTCTTTCATCAGAATCGGTTTCTGACACTGGAAATGGCTGTGTGCTGAGTTTTATTAAAACTGCAACTGCTGCAATTTCTGTAAAGTTTCTGTATGAGAAACTTAAACTGAAAAGGAAAGGCAACAATCCTTACATACAAAGGTTAATACAAATCTGGAAAGAGGTTAAAATCTGAGCAGTTAGTGAGAGTATTGGTTTTTGTCAAAATGTAACTTTAGAGCATCATCAAGACATAACATAGCAAAAATTTTATTAGCTATGAACTGTTCATAACATACAGAAGTTCTGTATTCATTTGAAGGGTAAACAGACTTTTAAAAGCCCTTCTAATTATACACAGTGTTTCAATTAGCAGCACTGCAGATTTATTTTATAATCTCATCATCAATGATGCATTTCAGTGATATAACACTGCTCACTCACAGATCTCAAAGCATTTTGATAAAGACAATTATTTTCATTTCACAGAGATAGTTTAAGACAACAGTGTCTTTGTGATTTGTCTAGGAAAACACAAAAACTCATTTCCTTTTGCCAGGGGCATGTGTGCTAAGAAAAGATGAAGAAATGCTTGAGACACATTTATTTTGTACAAACCAGATGGGTCTGGTCAAGGTTTGCTGGCTTAGGTGGGGCACCAGGCTGATGCAGCCAGCCCCAGCTAGGTTGGGCTTGTTCGTGCCTTGTATTTCTAGTTTCTTGTGTGGATGGAGCCTGGCTGTACTAGCAAAATACGCATGAATATGACTTTGATTCCTGACAGCGAAATACCAGGGGGGCTTTTGATTGCATGCAAACTGAATCAGCAGAATTACTGAACTTGGTTGAGCATGGGACTCACTCATTTTGACTCCAGGGCCCACAACAGTCAATATCACTTTGTATGGACTCCAAATCTTGTGGTTCCTTTTTAACACAGGGTTTAAATGAACTCAATATTCAAGCAAAACACCAAGAAAGACATTGAGTATCACATGGTTTCATGTGGTTTTGATAAAACACTCTGAACAGGACCAGGCTTACTCAAAACTTACACAAGGATTTTCCTTAAGGTTTTGCTAATGGCAGCTGAGTTTTGAATTCATGACTAATTCAAGGCCAACCTAGTTTCACAGATGCTTAGAGTCTGCAAAGAAATTTTCCGAAGCTGTGCTTCCAATCACTGTTAATTTATTATGAGAAAAGTGATGACAGCGGCAATGGTCAGTTGTGGATAAGGTTTCAATACAGAGAAGAAGCTACTGTTTTGCAGAATGTGCTGTTGGTCAAAAGTGCATTTCAGTCCCATTTTGCCACTTAGCACATCCTTCCTTTCTCTTCTGTCCTGATGCTTCCCCTACAGAAATAGGCTGATACTGATCGGTTCTCCCCACCTGTTGAGCTGGACAGCTCTGTTTTGACTTTGTGCAGTCAGAGGTGGAGATATTGCTTTAATTAATGAGCCAAATTTCTCATGAGACAAGCAGCTATCTCATTCATGATTTTATCTAAGGTCAGGTCAGTCTGTACCTATATGTGAAAGTGTAGCTTTAGTTTTGGTTTCTGTCTCTCCTTGTCTGTTCCTTTCTCTATCTCTCCCAAAACTGGATTATGGTTTAGACTTGGGATGTTAATCTCATCCATTATAGAGCAATTATGTTTAGGAGTGACCTGTGATGCTGTTTCAGTAAGGGCGGGTAGAGGACAGCTCAGGACAGACTGCAGAGGGATGCAAATAAACACCTGAAAGGATTACTTTTCCCTCCTACACTGAGGAAGAATGATGATAGGAATTGTAAGTGCCCTGTTTACTAGTACTGTTAAATTATATTTGTTTTAGTGTTTCAGTTATAGCTTCTCTTCCTCCTTCCCCCTCACAAACTTACTCCAAACTGCCCAACATGGAATTAACACATGTAGAAAACTCTTCTTTCACAAGAGTCAGCCAAAATCCTACTAGGGACCTGTACCACTAGGTGTATTCCCTCTGCTCCTTCAGCTCCCTAATGAGTCATCCTGTCTTGCTGACACTGTGCTCAGTGACTGGCAGCAGTGACTGGTCTGCCAGAGAGCCACTGTAGAAGCCCATGTCTGTCATTAAGCTATCCTTAAAATAAAAAGAGATTTTGTTGTTCCTTTTTGTATGTTACAATTATATAGCTCTTGCCCTAAGCTTAGATTTCAAAATAGTAAATAGACAAAACAACTTTTTTACTGCTGCTTGCTCTTGCCCTGGGAAAAAAAGTTGTGCTACTGCCTGATAGAGAACAAGAAGCCTAAACATTGTTCACAGAGGCTTTAAAGCTGCTTAAATAATCAAAACCAGTTTTAATTTATTTTTATTAAGTGATCTGATTTTCCCTAAAATTCTCCAGGACATGATGATCTTGTTGGTACACTTTGAAGATTTGGCACTTGAATAGTTTTAAACAGTTTTAAACTCATTACTGTTTTCCATTTACAGTGGCAATACATCAATTTTCTTACAGGTTTTAAGGTAGATCTGTTAGCCAGTCACATTTTGTAGATTGCTTTTCACTGAGAAAATCTCACCATACTTTGGGGGAGAATTACAAACTTGGAAGACAATTGAAATAAGAAGAAAACATTTTTTTCCTATATATGCAGTGCATTTGATTGTAATCTATGGGTTTAAGCTAGGGGTTTATGACTTTTCCTGGTTTTTTTCTAATCCTTTGCTAACACCAAATATCGGATTTTGCTGGTGGTGTATTTAATTCTCATGTCACTGGAGAGCATGGGAATTAGGGAGGAACATTAAGTCCTCTGTTGCCCACCACAGAGATGTGAAGATTCCTTCTCTAGAAGAACATTTAAAAGCCACAGATCACTGAAAAATCAAGACAGAGATTCACAGACACCTTGACATTAGCCTAGTTATTATGGCATTCTGAAGCAGATGAATAAAGGGATTTTTGTCATTTAGCTTCTATGGAGTTGTCTGTGTAGCTGTGCAGGCTCAGAGCTCCTTATTTTCAACAGGAAACTGAGATTCTCACTGAAGATGTTTAAATCCGGAAGGTATGGGTTTTGTATAAATGCCAGATATTATGTAACTTTACAGTAAAGTGATGAGTCAGTGACATCATTACATGTGTTTTAAAAATAGTGTCTAATTCATAGAAAGTGAGCTACTGAAGTCTCTAATCACTCGTCAAATCCTTGTCATTTTTGTATAAAATTGAAAATCTATTTCTTCTCAGCTTGTGCTATCTTGACTTACTACAAGAGAAATGTCATTTGATATATCTTTGTATGGATTATGAGCAATTATATCTCCTCGTGGTTAGTGGGGACAATAAGGAAAGAGGTCAAATGCAGTTCTGGTGCATGTATAGCAGTGTAATTAAAACATTTTTCAATTCTGGTGATGAGAATTGAGAAGGCAGACGTCTAAAATGCTGTAAACCATTACTGGTGTCAAGTAGATAATTTGGAAGTGTATGAAGCAGTTCAGTTTTACCTCATCAGACTACTGCTATTTTTCTTCAGTGTTTTTGCATTTTCAGTTAATAAATAACATTTTTTTAAATGAAGAAGCAAAATGATGGACATGAGATGATCAAGAACTTAGATAATTTTCTGAGGAAAATTCAAGTACATAATATTTTTGCTTAGATGGAAGAAGGCAGAATCTTCTTATCTTGAGATAAGAATTCAAAAATGGTAAATGGAACATATAAAAGGTAGATGATCTCTGTGGAGCAGAAGTGGTTAGAAGGCAATTGCTATGGGTTTCACAGAATGCCAGGATGTCCAGGAAGCTTATGTAGGTGACAGGGCAAATTACCCCATGTGTGGGTAGGAGAGTCTGACCAGAACCCAAAACTGGCCAAGTTTACTGTCCTTCAAATTTGACTTACTATGTCATGTTTACTCTACTGAAAGTCATTAAGAACTACACTCTTTTTCATTATTTAAATAAGTAACTCTTATTAGCAGCTCTA
The DNA here is from genome assembly GCA_013397815.1 of Aleadryas rufinucha. NCBI lineage: Eukaryota > Metazoa > Chordata > Aves > Passeriformes > Aleadryas > Aleadryas rufinucha. The sequence continues at coordinate 177,746 of VZTH01017013.1, read as the reverse complement.
TGAGCAGCTATTCATATGTTATGGAAAGTATGTTCTGAAATCAAACTTGAATTTGCCCTTAAGAGATGTTCAAAGCCTCACCACTTCCACAAAAAGGACTGGACTGACACCTTCTGAGTCCATGTTTATTGACAAGTCAGGTGATAACTCTGTTTAGATGGCCCATCATGGACTTTTCAAAAACACTTTTGTGTTTCAAAGATTAATGTTGCAATCAACATCATCAAGCAAGCCATTTCTAGTTAATAAGATTGAGGGTCTCAAAAAATATTTAGGAGTACCAGAGAATAAAACAGGACCCACTGAAAAGAGGAGATACCAGATGAAAAGCTTTATCTCAATTTATCTCAGGGAATTTTGTTTAGAGACAGTGTGCTTGAAAGATGTGTCCAGGGTGCCAGAGGTCTGTCGGTCATGAAAATGGTGTTGCCACTCCTGCTTTTCATGCCTGATGTCTTCACAGCTGAATGAAACACAATCAGGATCCAAAATTAGAACAAAGCTGCATATTAAAGCACATTATTGTTTTTGTTCTTTTTATTTGTTTCTGGATCTAGAGATTAGCTTTTTGTCAACCCTTTCCTGGTACTAAAAGTGATTTCATAAAGGTTGAGCCAATACAGGGTGCTTTTCTGCAAAAAGGAAATGTAATTACAAAATATTATATAATTTTCCACACAGATTTAAAAGCCCCTGTGAGCCTTTAGTTTTCACTAAAATGCAATGGCCTAGTTGTAAGCTAGGATACAAAATAGAAATTAAAAAAAAAAAAAATCTTGAGGCAAAAGTAAACCAAAGCCTCTGTAGGTGGGCATGAAGTCCAGGACTCAGGTTTCACTCCAGACTTGTCATTCAGAGACTCGTTGCTTATTTTTTTGTTTAGAATCCTCAAAACCAAATTGCAGGTCTGTGCTGATGGGATACTGGGAAAATACTAGTGGAAAGAAACCACAAAAAGGTTGCAACCTAAAAATAAAGCATAGGCAAACAAGGCTTAAATACTGTCATAGGCTAGTGGTGGGTGACACCATGTGAATCCTGTCAGAATACAAAGTTCGTATTACCACTGAGTATTTTAATCCTAAATGTTTTGAATAAAAGGTCAGTGGAGTTTAGAAAAAAACATATGAATGGGGATTTTTCTCATGCCTTACTAATCTGAGCTTATTAGTACTTTATTGGAGGTCAAAACCTGTCTGGGGATGATTTTGGAGCAAAGTGGGTGCTACATGGCACTGGAAGCAGAGGAATACTTTATCCAGTCCCTCTTCCTCATTCAGTCCTTATCTGAGACTCACATATCACATATCTGTGGCAGCTCTGAATGAGTGCTGATGGACAGAGGAAGGGAAACAGAGCATGACCAAACTTTCGTTCCTTTCCCTCTCAGTGCTATAATAATAAAACCACATGAGTAACACTGGGGAACTCTGGATGTGATAGAGAACAAAACCAGAAGTAGATCAGGGTGCAGAGTAGATTCACTGCTTGCCACTGTGGGGAGAAATTTCATGTGGCCAAAGCTCAACTGAAGTTGAAGCTGGCCAGAATTGTTAGGGACAATAAAAAGAGATATTTTCAAGTATATTAATGGCAATAGGCAGTGTAAAAATAGTATTGTCCCATTACAGAATGAGGATGGTCACCTCACAAACAGGGTCTTGGACAAGGCAGAGGTGTTTAACACATTCTTTGCCTTTATCTTCAACACAGATGATAGACCAAGGGGCTCTCAGAGCCCTGAGCTGGATGACCATGACTGCAAGAATCATTAACTCCCAGTCAATCCTGAAATTGTGTCTACAAATCTGTGGAGCCTAATAGGGTTCATCCAAGAGTCCTCAAAGAGCTAGCTGATTGCAAAACCTCTCTTGATGATTTTTTAGCAGCCTTGGGAATTTTGAGAGGTCCCAGCTAACCGGAAGCTGGCAAAAATCCTGATTTTCAAGAAGAGCAAGAATGAGAAGCCCAGAAACTACAGACCTGTCAGTCTCACTTCAGTGCCTGAAGAAGTTATGAAGAAGATTATTCTGGGAGGTATTGAAAAACACCTGAAGACAAAGCAGTCATCTGTCAAAGCCAGCATGGCTTCATGAGAAGAAAGTCCTGCTTATCAAACCTGATTTCCTTTTATGACTAGATAACCCACCTAGCTGATCAAGAGATGCCAGCTGATGTAATCTTTTTAGATTTAAGTAAAGCTTTCGATACTATCTCTCACAATATCCTTTTGGATAAAATGTCCAGCACACAGCTGGATAAACACATCATGTGATGGGTTAGCAAGTGGTTCATGGGTTGGGTGCAAAGGGTTGTAGTGAATAGGGTGACATTAGACTGGCAACCTGTCACTAGTGGGGTTCTGCAGTGTGCTATCCTAGGCCCTGTGCTCTTCAACATCTTCATTAATGACCTGGATGCAGGACTAGAAGGGATACTAAGCAGATTCACGGATGATACAAAACTGGGAGGAGCTGTTGACTCCCTCAAAGGCCTGGAGGCCTTACAGAGAGACCTCAACAAATTAGAGGACTCAGCAATCACCAATGGCATGAAATTCAACAAGAGAAAGTTCTGGATTCTGCACCTGGGATGAGCAACCCTGGATGTACGGACAGACTAGGGGATGAGAGGCTGGGAAACACTGACATGGAAAGGGATCTGGGGGTCCTGGTTGACAGAAAGTTGAACATGAGTCAGCAGTGCCCTGGCAGCCAGGAGGGCCACCCGTGTCCTGGGGTGCATCAGGCACAGCATCGCCAGCTGGGCAAGGGAGGGGATTGTCCTGCTCTGCTCTGCACTGGGGCAGCCTCACCTCGAGTGCTGTGTGCAGTTTTGAGAGCCACAGTATAAGAAAGATATGAAACTATTAAGGAGTGACCAAAGGAGAGCAACAAAGATGGTGCAGGGCCTTGAGGGGCAGCTGTATCAGGAGCAGTTGGTCTGTTCAGCCTGGAGAAGAGGAGACTGAGAGGAGACCTCATTGCAGTCTACAGCTGCCTCATGAGGGGAACAGGAAGGGCAAACACTGATTTCTCCTCTGGAGTAACCAGTGACAGGATCCAAGGGAAAGGCATGAAGTTGTGTCAAGGGACGTTTTGTTTGGGTATTAGAAAAAGGTTTTCCACCNCATGACCAAACTTTCGTTCCTTTCCCTCTCAGTGCTATAATAATAAAACCACATGAGTAACACTGGGGAACTCTGGATGTGATAGAGAACAAAACCAGAAGTAGATCAGGGTGCAGAGTAGATTCACTGCTTGCCACTGTGGGGAGAAATTTCATGTGGCCAAAGCTCAACTGAAGTTGAAGCTGGCCAGAATTGTTAGGGACAATAAAAAGAGATATTTTCAAGTATATTAATGGCAATAGGCAGTGTAAAAATAGTATTGTCCCATTACAGAATGAGGATGGTCACCTCACAAACAGGGTCTTGGACAAGGCAGAGGTGTTTAACACATTCTTTGCCTTTATCTTCAACACAGATGATAGACCAAGGGGCTCTCAGAGCCCTGAGCTGGATGACCATGACTGCAAGAATCATTAACTCCCAGTCAATCCTGAAATTGTGTCTACAAATCTGTGGAGCCTAATAGGGTTCATCCAAGAGTCCTCAAAGAGCTAGCTGATTGCAAAACCTCTCTTGATGATTTTTTAGCAGCCTTGGGAATTTTGAGAGGTCCCAGCTAACCGGAAGCTGGCAAAAATCCTGATTTTCAAGAAGAGCAAGAATGAGAAGCCCAGAAACTACAGACCTGTCAGTCTCACTTCAGTGCCTGAAGAAGTTATGAAGAAGATTATTCTGGGAGGTATTGAAAAACACCTGAAGACAAAGCAGTCATCTGTCAAAGCCAGCATGGCTTCATGAGAAGAAAGTCCTGCTTATCAAACCTGATTTCCTTTTATGACTAGATAACCCACCTAGCTGATCAAGAGATGCCAGCTGATGTAATCTTTTTAGATTTAAGTAAAGCTTTCGATACTATCTCTCACAATATCCTTTTGGATAAAATGTCCAGCACACAGCTGGATAAACACATCATGTGATGGGTTAGCAAGTGGTTCATGGGTTGGGTGCAAAGGGTTGTAGTGAATAGGGTGACATTAGACTGGCAACCTGTCACTAGTGGGGTTCTGCAGTGTGCTATCCTAGGCCCTGTGCTCTTCAACATCTTCATTAATGACCTGGATGCAGGACTAGAAGGGATACTAAGCAGATTCACGGATGATACAAAACTGGGAGGAGCTGTTGACTCCCTCAAAGGCCTGGAGGCCTTACAGAGAGACCTCAACAAATTAGAGGACTCAGCAATCACCAATGGCATGAAATTCAACAAGAAAAGTTCTGGATTCTGCACCTGGCATAGGATAACCCTGGATGTACGGACAGACTAGGGGATGAGAGGCTGGGAAACACTGACATGGAAAGGGATCTGGGGGTCCTGGTTGACAGAAAGTTGAACATGAGTCAGCAGTGCCCTGGCAGCCAGGAGGGCCACCCGTGTCCTGGGGTGCATCAGGCACAGCATCGCCAGCTGGGCAAGGGAGGGGATTGTCCTGCTCTGCTCTGCACTGGGGCAGCCTCACCTCGAGTGCTGTGTGCAGTTTTGAGAGCCACAGTATAAGAAAGATATGAAACTATTAAGGAGTGACCAAAGCAGGGCTACACAGATGGTGCAGGGCCTTGAGGGGCAGCTGTATCAGGAGCAGTTGGTCTGTTCAGCCTGGAGAAGAGGAGACTGAGAGGAGACCTCATTGCAGTCTACAGCTGCCTCATGAGGGGAACAGGAAGGGCAAACACTGATTTCTCCTCTGGAGTAACCAGTGACAGGATCCAAGGGAAAGGCATGAAGTTGTGTCAAGGGACGTTTTGTTTGGGTATTAGAAAAAGGTTTTCCACCCAGAGGGTGTTTGGGCACTGGAAGAAGCTCCCTAGGGAAGTGGTCACAGCCCCAAGCCTGACAGAGCTAAAGAAGCTTTGGACAATATTCTCAGGCACACGGTGTGACTCTTGGGGATGACGCTGTTTAGGGCCAAGAGTTGGACTCGATGATCCTTGCAGGTCCCTTCCAACTCAGGATATTCTGTGATATTGTGATTCTGTGATTCTGTGAAAGTAAATGCCATGGCTAACTCCATTGATTACAATGGCAGTATTGACACATTTTGTATGATATGGTATATTCCTTCAGAATCACAGAAGAGGGTGTTTTACAGGCATGCAATCCATCCCTGTGCTTGGCCCCAGAGCGACTACTGCAGTACTATAGGGACCCATCGGTAGCCATATACTACACTACAACAAGCAAGCGTGCTTAAACTGGGAGAAAATTCAAGTTTGCTTATATGGTTCATGGTGCCATTCAGGAATAGATAGCAACTTAGAAATCCACCTTTATAAGTGTTCTAGCTTCCTTAAATTAAATTTTTTGTAAGGAAAAATGTGAAGTTCTAAAACACATTTTGAAAGGCTTTTTGTCCAGCACTGATTTAAGTTTTGAAGTTATCAAACTGAACATTTTATTTAAGTAAAACGAATGTGCTTCAGAGATCTAAAATAATAGAGTATTTGATTAATAGGCTTCCCTGACTCTCTTACTCATCATGTTGAGTCTCCTGTCAATAGTTGTTTTTATTCCTAGAAACAATAATTTCAGTTAATGGTATCCATTTTGCATTTGGTATTACTTGTCTTTTACAGAATAAAACATAAAAATGGAAGCTCAACTAGCCCCAAAATACATGTTCATCTGCATGCTCATCTGCATTCTACAGAAAAGATTATATATGTAGAAATCTGTAAAGTCAGAAATTCTGCCATAATCACTTAAAGATAGAAATAAAATACATTTCTAATTATCAGTTTAAGAGTCCAAACCAGGAAAGATGTGAAGAACATTACATCTAAAACTCTTATTTAAAAGTAAAAATATTTTTAAAAACCATATTTTCGTCTCCCCTGATTAACTTACGTCCTTATTAGCCACTAGCCACATGTATACAGAAGCTCTGCAGTAACTTTTCCCATACCAAATACACATACTTCCTCAAAAAATGGAGAAATGACTACTGGACAAAGTCAGAAAAAGTTTGAAGTGCAGAAATATTTGCAGACTCAGAAGTAGCTTACAGCCATGCTGTTAATAAATGAGAAGCTTGCAATTTCTTTAAGCTGTCTGAATTAGCAGGTGCAGAGGCAGTCAGATGGAATGGTAGATTTTTTAGAATCAATCTAGCAAATAATACTACTCAAAAGGCTGTAATCCAGTCATATTGTTTTAATTGGGCAACATGGCATTGTGATAACAGATGGCAACTCCATGTGAACAGATTCAGCCAGACTGATAGCATTCTGCCCTAGCTCCTCTGAATGAACAGCTATGCACTTCCAGTTTATATTGCAATAGCTTCATTCAGATTTCACACTCGGATAGACACTGTGCCATTATGAAAGCAAATACCATTTAAGGCTCTGTACATTAGTGTATGGAGACTTCATGGTAGTTTCCATTACTGAAGTTTCAAGTTGGTTGGAGCTGTAATAGTTGAGCTGCATTACAGTTAAGACATTACTGGTATCTGTCTACCCCCAGCCAAAGGTTACAGTTCCCAGATCGAAGTCAGCAGAAATAACATATCTAAATCTTAGCTACTCCATCTAGATGGTGCCAGCTGACATCTGTCGTCCTCAGTGGTTTATCCTAGGACACTGGGTGTTTGCAGCGGAAGTGCTACACATGTTCCCGTCCACTGACTCTGTGGTAACTCCTGGCAGAGAAATGGGATGGACAGCTGGAGGCAGAAACATCTTTAATTTCAGGGGAAGGATGTGCCAGAACTTGCTTCTCAAAATTCTAAATGTTAATAGCTTCCTTCTACAGAGATAACAGCAGTTTCTAGGTCAGTGGACAGCTAATGTAGCACTGCCACTTTGGAGAGGGAAATATGTTAATGTTTGTCAAAACATGCAGAAACATCAGCTGCTATGTTCTCCATAACATTCTTCATATCTGTGCAGTACACAGAACAGCAAGGTATGAGAGGGGTGGAATACAAGTTAGTTGTCTTATCCAACGCATAGGGCATTACATCCTTTGGGATATGAGAGCCTCAGCCATTTGTTTCCTTCTATCAGTAATGTTCCAGGGGTGGGGGAGGAGAAAAAAACCAAATGTGAACAGACTCTGGCTGGCTCCTGTGCTCTGTGTGCTTTCTCACTCCCTTGCAAACTCTCTCAAGAACAATTGCGATCCAGCTGAAGTTTTTCCTGGCTTTTGCCCGATTTAACAGATGTTTAATAATGGTTCTGGATCACTATTTACATGCTGAACAGTTTTCTGTTGATATGAAAAATTTTTAGTAAAAAAAGACTATGTTGGGTAGGTGGTTGGAAAAAAACTCGCAACAAAACACACAAGAGAAACCCCAAAAATATATATAAAAAATTAATTCTCAGGATGTATATATCTGAACAGCAACAATTTAGCTGCTTCCAGAGTGACTTTCTTAGTGCCCCAGTACTTGAAATGATTTTGTAGTACACTTGGCAGGCAATCCTACGAGAAGATCATGATGTACAAAACCACATTATTTCCAAACAGCAGGCTTTGTCTATCTCAGCTGGCCCTTATATGGCCTGCCACACTATAGTAGCTAAGCTCCTCACAATCTTTTGGGTATTTCTCCTCAATGCTTTAATGAAATACAGAAGTGCTATATTCTACATGTTCTATAAGAATGGTCTCAGGCATTGCTATGAACATGACACTCCCTCTTTTCTCATGTCTTCAGAGCTAACTTGTAAAGCTATGAAGCTTCAGGCAGCTGCTGACAGCTTTGCTGACTATAACAAGCCACAGAATTAAAGCAGTTAGGTGACACACTGTGTACTTTTAAGGTGACTACCCAGGTGTTCCAGGAGCCACACTTTCAGACCTGCTGCCCACAGGCTCTTATCCAGTTAGAGGTGACTATACTGAAGACTGAAGTCCCTTACTAGTCAATGAAGAGTAACAGACAATTTTAGGGCATGAATCATCTGCTTGAAGAACAGATGAATCACGCTCTTCAGTGCTCATTTCTCTTCATTTGCCATAGAAAATCCAGACAATTATTGGGATAGAGAACTCTATATTTGTTCAGACCTTCTCATGCCCTAATCTGGTCATGAAAACTGCCATCGCAAGATCCACTGAGGTTGTCAGTCACCTGATATAAACTACAGCCAGTAGGTATGCCTAGGTATTTTTGAAGATTTCTATGTCAAAGTGATTTGTTTGAGGTCTTATACAGTACAGACACAAAGTCTGCATCTCACAAGCCTCAGGTCAAAATGTTGTCTATTGATCTGTCTTACCAGTTGGGTGGAAATGAATAACCATTATAATGGCCGCAAATTCAAAAGTTGCATATAGAAGGTCTTTTTGTGAAATAAAAAATGTCTTAATGATTAATTGCAGGAAGGAAGCGAAATCATGCATGCCTCTACCGTATGGAGAAGTCTAAAAAGAGTTTGAGCTATCTTTGTCTTTCACTGTCCATGAAAACAACATCTTTAAAACTTCCTTAAAGATTACTCTCCTGATGAGAGGAGGCCATATATAGGCTAGTGGACACACAAATGTAGGTTTTACTCTGCTTCTCATTTTGTGTGTATTACACTTTGTTTGAGATGGGGATTTCATTGGGTTGTTATGTGACTTCTCAGTTGTGTTCCCCATTCAACACAGAGTTTTTCCACTTGAAGCTCATAAACTACCTTACCTCCTTTTTTTATTTGCAAAGGTGCAAGGAAGGCATATACATGAGAAACAAGGAACAAAATACTTTTATGAGATTAGGAAAAAAGAAAATTTTGTATCTGCTATTTAGACACTCAGTTTTCACTTAAAGAAGAAAGCAATCCTCCAAACATTGTGGTCTTGATAAGGATCATCAAAATGTGAAGGGAGTATTACAGACACAGAAATGCTTGTATTTGTTTAAAGCCTGGAACTCCACCTCTGAGAGATTAACTGTCCCATTTGCTCTTGCCTCATGCTGAAGAAAAGGTTTTTAATGGACAGCACATTGTTATTTCATTACTTATCAAAGTAACAAAAGCAACAATAATAACAACAGCAACAATAATAACAGCAACAACAAAAGAAAGAAAAAGAAAAGGAATAATTTATTATTGTTATGACTTGTCAGAAATATTCCTGGACACCAAGAGTGGGAAAGAGGAAGAGATGATACTGAGACAGAGTACAGAGATTTCCAGAGCTGGATCTGAGCATGTTCCTAGTTAGAAGAGATCAATGTATTGCTGATTTAAATGTTATGAAACAGTCAAAAGAAAATCAGCTTGATTCCTATTTCATAGTTTCTAATTCTCACTCAGCTCATTTTCCATTGTGTTCTATAGATATTCTACCAGTTCAGCTCAAAAGAAAAAAACTTCATCAGGACTTTTAGGCCCTTTTGGCTTTGGCACAACCATGAAGGGCCAGGAAGGTTCAGTTGGGTATGAGTTCATAGGCAGCCCTGTATCTATTACACATAATTGTAAAAAGGCCAGGAAAAAAAAAAGCCGATAACAAAACATTGCAGGGTTGTAAGGTAAAAGTTGGGCTTTTACCCTTTATAACACCTTACAGATTGCAGCTACCAGCTTGTAGAGAACAGTTTGACTCAAGCACCTGAAGGGGTCTCAGGCCCACAGGTGGGAGCCTGGCATTTAGAACACCAGGTCCCATGAGCATCCTTTTTGCTGAACTCTTCCTAGAAGATGCCATTTTTTTGAAATAGGGAAAAGGAGATGCATTTTACTACATATCACATCCAGCTGTAGTTCCTATCACTTATGTTTGTAGGAAAGGATATTAACTCTTCCTCCTTAATTGACATAGTTATACAATATAATACAGATAATTTTTAAGCTTTTGTTGATATCTCCATTCAGTTGGTTAAATTTAGTTCAGACTAAGAAAAAAGGCCTTCCTATCTTTCTTTGCTGGTTAGCAGAAAATGAAATATTAATGAATTTTACCTCAGATTTATCCCAGTGAAAGTCGAATCTAGACATCATATAATAGGCACCTAAAAACTAAAGAGATTATGTAAAACTGTTATGAACTTATTTTATGTTGTTTTAATTTTTTTGACTCCAGAAAATATTCATGCCGGTAGAAAGGAAGAGGATCAGTCTTCTACTTAAAATGTGATAAAATAACAGTGCATGAGTTATAATTTTCACTACTCAAAATTAACCATAAACGACTATATACTTTGCTAAAATATGCAAGAAACAACAAGTTTAGCTTCTCTGTTGTAAAAAAAAAAAAAAGACAGTCAATTAATTTTCCATCTTGCTCTTATGAAAGAAAATATTAAAGGTCTGTGGAAAAAATGAACAGGCATTTGGCAAAACCTGGCTTCTAGCAAACTGGCAGCAGTTACTGCATTACTGAAACCCATTCATAAATGCTGGAAGAATGCCAGGGGAGTACCCACCCTGGAGTCTCCCTTTCCAGATACATCAATCCCTACTCTTAGATCTTGCTGACATGCATCAAAATTCATTCTATGGTAGGCCTTTTGTGCCGCCCCAACTAACTCCAAAGTAAGTAAGGACCACGAGTAAGGGCAAGTAAGGACCACACCAGTCCATCTTACTTGTATCTGTGGCTTAAGGTATCAGGCAGGCATATTTTGATCTTCAGCTATTCTTGCAGCATATATTTAAAAAGTGCAAGGCAGTAAAACAATAAACACTAGCATTTGTCAAGTGCATATCATCTGAAGAGCTCAGTATTTCTTTACAATCAGGAGGAACAGCCTCTATTCCTTAACTAGTTAATTTTACTTCAATGCATTCATGTTATTCCAATCATATGTGCATGTATATTACAGCAAATTTAAAGCTTTAGTAAAGATGGGCAATAATGTGAATTTCCATAAGCCTAATTCTAATCCTTTTTAGTACTCTAATGTATCAGTAAACACAGACAGCTGTTGATACATATAGACTCATTCCACCCACACTCTGAGCAAGTCAAATGTTGAGTAGCTCCCATTTGGGAGTTCAAGCTAACAGGCACAATGCCTAAGTTAACAGACTTTGCTTCTCCTTCTGGCATGTATGCTCTCCTCAATACCACATCCTGATGTATTTTCCCCACCCTCTTCAGGTGTCTATCCCGAATGAGCAGGAGATTGTGTGGCGTAAGAAATTCATAAAGCTTTGCACCCTTACCAAGGATTCTTTCTGTTGGACAGAATGATCTATGTTGTTGTTGTTATTATTCTTGTTGTTATTGCTAGTTTTGCAGTGAGAGTTGCTAGACCTAATAAGAATCATGGCCGTGTTGTAGGCAGGCTTTATGTTATAAAGAAACAAAGCTACATACCCGAGAATTCTTAGGGTACATTGACATCTCGTGGACAAAAAGAATATAACACATCAACTCCTCGGGATACATTATGGCAATTTGAACACGGTGTTGGAGAACATATATAAGCTCAAGCTGCCTATCTTGATACTGAGAAGATTGATAATATGCACATCTTCTGAAGGAAAACTTCTGTGTTTTTATCTGTCTAGTTCGTTTGGATACTTTTGCAGTCTGCAATGATTTGTGCGCTGCTGCAGCTACACTGCGACTGGTACCTGAGGTACTCTGGGTAAACTAAGTTGGACACTATTATACAAGATGGTACCAGCAGCAGTGGCAATATACAGGTGCAATATATAGCATAAAGTGTGCAGGAGCCCAAGAAAATGCCCAGTTATGGCATCTTCGTGATGGAATAGCCACATAAGGTGAAGACCTCAGTTAAACCTGTGTGGAAGGCCAGACCACTATTGTTATTTACAGATAAGTCCTTTTACTTATGGAAATTAGTTTGTTTCCCTGTAATTATTTTTTTTATTTCTTATTATTTCTTTCATTATTATTTGTTTCCCCATCTTTATTATTTCTTTCCTCTGATGCATCCATTCCTTCCCTCTCCGCAAAGAATATCTCCAGGAAACAAAAGGGGACAGTGCAAAGCAGATTCCAGTGGCTCCACACTGGCTGCACTTGCAGGTCTTCACTTTAAAGAATCACCAGAATGACTTATCTGATCTCATGATTAGCAAACCAGCCTTGAGTTACTGTATGGAGACAGTGGAGCTTCTGAATCTTCTGCCATGACAGAACCTAGAATAAAAATTTTTAAAATTTTTGTTTTTCCAGATGACTGGTTGAAAAGCTGTGGCCTTTGAGAGACTATTACACAGTGATGGCTCTTATTTTTGTTTCTTATTGCATCTCTAGATTAAAAATACCTAAAACTAAGTTTAGTGCTTTCTGAACAAAACCTGTCCATAGGATTAATTGCTGGAGTTGTGATAAAAAATTGCTGGGAAAAGCAGATTGCAGCCTCACCAGAGAACCACAGCAAGTACAATTTTATCATAAGATGCACTGAATTGTTTGTATGAAAACAAAGAGGAAAACATAGGTCTTGCATACAGCTTTCATTGGCAAAAAAAAATTATCTCAAAGCATTTTGATCCACAGCATTTTATCAGGGTTGTTACTGAGACCATCATTGTGTTACAAATGTCGAGAGTAAACATGGAGACGGTGATTTGCCAAGAATCATCCAGAACATCAGTGTCAAAGAGGAATAGCATCCATAGCATCTCATGCCTTCTAAGTGCTCTTTTATACTTGTTGATGCCCTTTCAATGCCATGTCTTGCATGGGAAGCATAAATTCCTTCTTTTGCCCCCCCCATGATACTTTGCAACCATTGCACCTGCGTTTTACATATTTGCAGTGTATCTCACTGTTAGTCTGAGTTCTTGTAGGCCAAGCACAAATAACCAGCAGATCTATGATTCTCAGTAGAAGACTGGTGTTGCAGCTGGGGAACATGAGAAATGCCATTTGCTAGAATCTTAATCAAGTTTTTTGTATTATATAATCTGAAAGTCCAGAGCCATATTTATCCAAGACCTTAACATCCTTATAACCTCATGTCTGTCCTGTGATCTGATGCTGTCACACCATACAGTGAAGATGCCATCATCACAACAGAAATATATTCAGTCATGTTCTGAAGTGTTCATGTTTTCATGAACTTTACATAAGTTTTGCTGAGTATCCATTTTTGGTGCTGTTTTCATTGAGTTACTAAGTTCAATCAGACACTAAAATCTAAGGAAAGCTTGAGAACACAGCAAAGTGTGGAAGGGAAGTTTCAAAGGTTTGCTGAGTCATGAAAGCTACATAGTTTTCCTGCAAAGCAAAATTTCAGAATTTCCAACTCTGTAGTAGAAAACCAGGGGAAAAAAAGAAACTAACCCCCAAATAAATTAGATTTTAAGGGTTCAAAATAAAAATCATATTTCTTGGTCACTGCTGGTTACCATCTCATTGTCTGTATGACTAAAACAAACCAAAATATTTACTAAAAGAGGTTGAAGTTAACATTATACCGAAAAGGCCAAAATAGACTATATTGAGACAAGGTTTATTACAAAGTTACATTTGTTATTAACATTATTAAGGCTAATTAATCTAGACATAGTACTAAACTGGTAAATTACTTTTAGGATCTGAAATTATGTCTTTTAATGGTGCTAGAGCATACCACGTGGCAAAGCAAAATGCCGCTGAAGCATTTTCTACTGTAGGGAATGAACATGTTTTTAAGATATTGTAGTAACTAGCAACTATCTGAGTAGTTCCCACCAATAATCAGCCTACTATAATTCTGAGTTTACTTTTGGAACATGGCACTACCTCAATCACCAGCATGGTTTTGATTTTTATGTTTGTTTGTTTGCTTGTAAAGGTTTTAAGTGTTTTTCAGTTTAGATTTGAAGTTTTTGGTAGGAGACTTGTAAAACAGCTGTAATGCTAATTTGCAAAAGCACAGGAACAGTCAAATCAGTTATTTAAAGCATTTTTTAAACATTGAACAAATTAATTTAAAACACCTTTCATTTTCTTTTGCATCTTTCACTGTCCAATATTTTAATTTTTATTTTTAATCTCTAGGTGGAAAAGCTAAGAGATGGCCGTATCAGCATTTTCTATAGTGTACAGAAGCTGTCCTGGGATAATAGCAAAGGTAGGACAAGTCATTTGGGATAAGGATGGTACAACAGGACAGATGGTCACTTTATAAACACTGCCTGATGTTCATATATTGTGGGGCTGGGTCCTCGCTCTCCATGACAGTGACTTCCCCCAAAGCTGTTGGTAAATAGTTTAGCTTTCTAAACAAATGAGGCCGATGTGATGACACACTGCACCCACCTGCAAGGTTTTCTTCTTCCAGCACCTTTGTAAAGGCATAATGACACAAGGCCATGCAGCTGAATAGAGCAGTAGAGGAAAGAGACCTAAACCAGTGCGTCCACTAAGAGAAAGGCAGGCAGAATCCAGCCCATTGTAGAGAGTATCAACAGCTAAAAAATGCACACTTACAGGGAGCTTTGAAACAACATTAGTAGATGTGGCCATTAGAATCCCTCTGAAGGAGCTCAGTAGGGCAGGGGAGGAGCAAATACCATGGGAAGTGGAAGGAGCTGAGAAGGGGATAGATTGCATATGAGTGATACAGGCTGTGAGGAAGGAAGGCTTCTTTTGTTTCCCTGATTGAATAACTGACTGGTTTTGCTTCCAGTCCATACAAATGATGTGAAGTTTTGTGGCCTGTGCTACTGCTGAGATCAGAGGTGATCAGAGATGATGATGGCTTTCCCTGCTGTTAAAAGCTCATGAATTGTGGCCGTTTGGTCTTTTGCAGTTGCATGGAAGACATAAGAAAGCAAAACATGATTTTTGATTGGATTAGTCTTTGCTTGTATTTCCATAATAGTGAAAGATGTTATGTCAGAGCGAGTGCTTTGGGGTAATTTGTTTTTTGCTTGCTCTAGAAGGCCTCACTAGTGTACCGTAGTGACGATGCTCTTTGCAAAGGAAAGGCAATGCCTACACTGTGATGTTAGCCTTACTAGAACTGACAGGCATGCCAGTTAGCACCATATGGGATTTTATGAGGAAGACAGCTGTTATCACTGGGAAGTGTATTGAGATTACTAAACTCTCCTCCAAACAACCATCAGTGAGTAAAGACTATTGGCAGTCAAACTTGCATGGACAACTGGGTTTTTATTCGATACAGCAAGACAGACATAATGATAAGGAATAATTTATCCTTAATTTCTCACTTTCAAATGTCCAGCCTTTTGTCTCACAACCAATCACACTAATTATTAAAAAAGAAGTGGCATTTTAAATAAAACTTCCCAGAACTATTATCTGATAGGCAATTTTAGGCACTCTTAATGACTGCAGTCTGTATATGTCCAGTAATATGTCCAAATGCAAATAGATTCTCAGCTGATCCAAGCTGCAAATTTGAGATAATATACTCCGATTTCAAATGAGAAACTTACTGATACTCATTGTCTAAGAGTTAGGAATCAGACTTAGATCAGCCTTTCTACCTTATAGAAAGTTCATGAATAGCTGAACGTAGTGCCTCTGTCCACTACATCGAGGTGTGTCTGAAAGTACGGGAATCCCGAAATGCTAAGTCAGCCCTCCAGCGAGTAAATAAGAATATAATCCTACATCAGAGATTACAGAAAGATCCAGGAAGTCACATGTCTATCAGTCTTACTTCAGTCCTGGGGAAAGTTGTGGAACAAATCCTCTGGGATCCTATCACAAGTCAGTGGAAGCATGAGATTAGGAAAAAACAGAATGGGTTCACCAAGGGCAAAACCTGCTTGCCAAACCTTTTTGCATTCTGCAACAAAGTAACCTGCTTGGCTGATGTGGGATGAGCAGTGGACACAGCCTACCTGGATTTCTCCAAGGCTTTTGGTATAGTCTCCCACAGCCTCCTTCTAGAGAAACTGATGTTATGGCTCTGGACAAGTGGTCTCTGTGGTGGGTGGGGAACTGACTGACAGAGCCACCCTGCAGGAAGACCTGGATAGGCTGAAAGAGTGAGCTAGCAAGAGCCCTAAGAATTTTAACAAGGACAAGTGCAAGTTCTTGCACATGGAAAAACATAGTACAGGAATTTAGCACAGGCTGGGATCTACTGGGCTAGGGAGCAGCTCTGTGGAAAGGGACCTGGAGGTCCTAGTGGGCAGCAAGCTCACTATGAATGAACAGTGTGCTGCTGCAGCAAAGAAAGCCAGCTGGATGCTGTCTTGCATCAATAAGGGCATCACTAGCAGAGATAAAGAAGTCACTATCCCACACTCTCTCCCACACCTGAAATGCTGCATGCAGCTTTGGTCCCCACTATGCAAAAAAGCCGTGAACAGGCTGGAGAGGGTACAGAGAAGGGCCACAAAGATGATCCAAAGCCTGGGAAGCCTGCCATATAAGGAATNCATGGGAAGTGGAAGGAGCTGAGAAGGGGATAGATTGCATATGAGTGATACAGGCTGTGAGGAAGGAAGGCTTCTTTTGTTTCCCTGATTGAATAACTGACTGGTTTTGCTTCCAGTCCATACAAATGATGTGAAGTTTTGTGGCCTGTGCTACTGCTGAGATCAGAGGTGATCAGAGATGATGATGGCTTTCCCTGCTGTTAAAAGCTCATGAATTGTGGCCGTTTGGTCTTTTGCAGTTGCATGGAAGACATAAGAAAGCAAAACATGATTTTTGATTGGATTAGTCTTTGCTTGTATTTCCATAATAGTGAAAGATGTTATGTCAGAGCGAGTGCTTTGGGGTAATTTGTTTTTTGCTTGCTCTAGAAGGCCTCACTAGTGTACCGTAGTGACGATGCTCTTTGCAAAGGAAAGGCAATGCCTACACTGTGATGTTAGCCTTACTAGAACTGACAGGCATGCCAGTTAGCACCATATGGGATTTTATGAGGAAGACAGCTGTTATCACTGGGAAGTGTATTGAGATTACTAAACTCTCCTCCAAACAACCATCAGTGAGTAAAGACTATTGGCAGTCAAACTTGCATGGACAACTGGGTTTTTATTCGATACAGCAAGACAGACATAATGATAAGGAATAATTTATCCTTAATTTCTCACTTTCAAATGTCCAGCCTTTTGTCTCACAACCAATCACACTAATTATTAAAAAAGAAGTGGCATTTTAAATAAAACTTCCCAGAACTATTATCTGATAGGCAATTTTAGGCACTCTTAATGACTGCAGTCTGTATATGTCCAGTAATATGTCCAAATGCAAATAGATTCTCAGCTGATCCAAGCTGCAAATTTGAGATAATATACTCCGATTTCAAATGAGAAACTTACTGATACTCATTGTCTAAGAGTTAGGAATCAGACTTAGATCAGCCTTTCTACCTTATAGAAAGTTCATGAATAGCTGAACGTAGTGCCTCTGTCCACTACATCGAGGTGTGTCTGAAAGTACGGGAATCCCGAAATGCTAAGTCAGCCCTCCAGCGAGTAAATAAGAATATAATCCTACATCAGAGATTACAGAAAGATCCAGGAAGTCACATGTCTATCAGTCTTACTTCAGTCCTGGGGAAAGTTGTGGAACAAATCCTCTGGGATCCTATCACAAGTCAGTGGAAGCATGAGATTAGGAAAAAACAGAATGGGTTCACCAAGGGCAAAACCTGCTTGCCAAACCTTTTTGCATTCTGCAACAAAGTAACCTGCTTGGCTGATGTGGGATGAGCAGTGGACACAGCCTACCTGGATTTCTCCAAGGCTTTTGGTATAGTCTCCCACAGCCTCCTTCTAGAGAAACTGATGTTATGGCTCTGGACAAGTGGTCTCTGTGGTGGGTGGGGAACTGACTGACAGAGCCACCCTGCAGGAAGACCTGGATAGGCTGAAAGAGTGAGCTAGCAAGAGCCCTAAGAATTTTAACAAGGACAAGTGCAAGTTCTTGCACATGGAAAAACATAGTACAGGAATTTAGCACAGGCTGGGATCTACTGGGCTAGGGAGCAGCTCTGTGGAAAGGGACCTGGAGGTCCTAGTGGGCAGCAAGCTCACTATGAATGAACAGTGTGCTGCTGCAGCAAAGAAAGCCAGCTGGATGCTGTCTTGCATCAATAAGGGCATCACTAGCAGAGATAAAGAAGTCACTATCCCACACTCTCTCCCACACCTGAAATGCTGCATGCAGCTTTGGTCCCCACTATGCAAAAAAGCCGTGAACAGGCTGGAGAGGGTACAGAGAAGGGCCACAAAGATGATCCAAAGCCTGGGAAGCCTGCCATATAAGGAATGGCTGAGAGAACTGGGTTTGTTCAGCCTTGAGAAAAGAAGGCTTATAATCACTGTGTTCCAGTATTAGAAGTGTGACTACGTAGAAGATGGAGACTCCCTTTCGTACAAGCAGTCACACAGAAAATGCAAGGGGTAATGGGTACAAGTTACTCCTGGGGAGATTCTGATGGACCCAAGNAAGCAAAACATGATTTTTGATTGGATTAGTCTTTGCTTGTATTTCCATAATAGTGAAAGATGTTATGTCAGAGCGAGTGCTTTGGGGTAATTTGTTTTTTGCTTGCTCTAGAAGGCCTCACTAGTGTACCGTAGTGACGATGCTCTTTGCAAAGGAAAGGCAATGCCTACACTGTGATGTTAGCCTTACTAGAACTGACAGGCATGCCAGTTAGCACCATATGGGATTTTATGAGGAAGACAGCTGTTATCACTGGGAAGTGTATTGAGATTACTAAACTCTCCTCCAAACAACCATCAGTGAGTAAAGACTATTGGCAGTCAAACTTGCATGGACAACTGGGTTTTTATTCGATACAGCAAGACAGACATAATGATAAGGAATAATTTATCCTTAATTTCTCACTTTCAAATGTCCAGCCTTTTGTCTCACAACCAATCACACTAATTATTAAAAAAGAAGTGGCATTTTAAATAAAACTTCCCAGAACTATTATCTGATAGGCAATTTTAGGCACTCTTAATGACTGCAGTCTGTATATGTCCAGTAATATGTCCAAATGCAAATAGATTCTCAGCTGATCCAAGCTGCAAATTTGAGATAATATACTCCGATTTCAAATGAGAAACTTACTGATACTCATTGTCTAAGAGTTAGGAATCAGACTTAGATCAGCCTTTCTACCTTATAGAAAGTTCATGAATAGCTGAACGTAGTGCCTCTGTCCACTACATCGAGGTGTGTCTGAAAGTACGGGAATCCCGAAATGCTAAGTCAGCCCTCCAGCGAGTAAATAAGAATATAATCCTACATCAGAGATTACAGAAAGATCCAGGAAGTCACATGTCTATCAGTCTTACTTCAGTCCTGGGGAAAGTTGTGGAACAAATCCTCTGGGATCCTATCACAAGTCAGTGGAAGCATGAGATTAGGAAAAAACAGAATGGGTTCACCAAGGGCAAAACCTGCTTGCCAAACCTTTTTGCATTCTGCAACAAAGTAACCTGCTTGGCTGATGTGGGATGAGCAGTGGACACAGCCTACCTGGATTTCTCCAAGGCTTTTGGTATAGTCTCCCACAGCCTCCTTCTAGAGAAACTGATGTTATGGCTCTGGACAAGTGGTCTCTGTGGTGGGTGGGGAACTGACTGACAGAGCCACCCTGCAGGAAGACCTGGATAGGCTGAAAGAGTGAGCTAGCAAGAGCCCTAAGAATTTTAACAAGGACAAGTGCAAGTTCTTGCACATGGAAAAACATAGTACAGGAATTTAGCACAGGCTGGGATCTACTGGGCTAGGGAGCAGCTCTGTGGAAAGGGACCTGGAGGTCCTAGTGGGCAGCAAGCTCACTATGAATGAACAGTGTGCTGCTGCAGCAAAGAAAGCCAGCTGGATGCTGTCTTGCATCAATAAGGGCATCACTAGCAGAGATAAAGAAGTCACTATCCCACACTCTCTCCCACACCTGAAATGCTGCATGCAGCTTTGGTCCCCACTATGCAAAAAAGCCGTGAACAGGCTGGAGAGGGTACAGAGAAGGGCCACAAAGATGATCCAAAGCCTGGGAAGCCTGCCATATAAGGAATGGCTGAGAGAACTGGGTTTGTTCAGCCTTGAGAAAAGAAGGCTTATAATCACTGTGTTCCAGTATTAGAAGTGTGACTACGTAGAAGATGGAGACTCCCTTTCGTACAAGCAGTCACACAGAAAATGCAAGGGGTAATGGGTACAAGTTACTCCTGGGGAGATTCTGATGGACCCAAGAACAAAACTTGTCACACTGAGAACAAAAAGCCGTTGGAATAATCTCCCAAGAGAAGGGGCGGATTCCCCAACATTTTAGTATTTGGCTAGACAAGGCATTGGGCCATCTTGTCTAGACAGTGCTTTTACCAAGAAAGGTTGTACCAGATGATTCTTGAGGTCCCTTCCAATATGGTATTCTATGATTCTGTGATTATCTTTTGTATTTCTGGAGGTTAAGGTGGGTATGTCCATAGTCTCCCTGAATTTCTGCTCTAGCCTCAAGTCTCTGGAAGGAAAATTGGTCTGCTGCTATGTGAAAATGCAAAGTAGTTTGGAATCAAATTTTATTCCCGGCATTAACACAAACTCCTTACTTAAACCATATCTAGCAGATCAGGTATTTATTTCTTTGTGCCTCAACTTCCCTGCCTATGAAAATAAAGCTAATATCTCCTTACCCATTCTCAAAGTACCTACAGAACTAACTCACATCTAAAGTGCTTTGAGTTCCTATGACAGGAATCCTTGCAGAAATATGAAATGTTCTTGTTATTTTTTCAGGGGAATAAAAGTATCCAGTCACTCCGCCAATTCGCAAGATGCTTCAGATGCTTTTCACTGTGGATATCTCTGTCTTCCAGGCTTCAGGAGGGTATGTCCAACACCTGGTAGGTTTGGTTTCCCTTCTCTAAAATGAATGATTTTATGTTTTGAAACAGAGATAAGGGGAAAGGGGACAATGAAGCATAATGGCAGCAGTTTGGGCTGTCTCTTTTGGCAAGGCCTCAATCCTCTTATCTCACCTAATGGCAGAGTGAGTGCCAATGTTTATTTGGCCATTCTCATTCACCAGCTGCTCCTGTACCATGGTGTTTTTCTTCCCAGATGGCAGCACGATGTTCTATGATAAAATTGACACAAAAAACAATGCAAAATTTGTCTAAGAGAGGGTCAGCAAGGATGAGAAAAACAGCTGATACCTTTCAGAGCTAGCCAAGTTTCCTGACCTTGATGCCAGAGCAATTAAGGTTTGATTTGAACAGGGGGTAAGGAAAGAAAGGCCACCACCAGATTTATCAGGTATCTTTCGAGAAGAGGAAAAAAATATTACAACTCCTCTCCACTTTTTGGCTCTGTGACAAAATCAATTTCTGCAATCTGAAAAAGCTCCCAGAAGTCCCATATATTAGCAGGTCTTGTAAACTATTACATACTGCCTAATTAGTGCCCTTCTAGATACATATATTGTGATCTCATTCAAATGAACACTGTGATGATACAAACAGCTGTATTTTCCTGAGTTTAATATTTCATTAGTCAATATTTAGAAGTATTAAATAGAGATATAATAGTTAAATGATATTTATGTTTTTTAAAACATATCTCCAAACTTTTATTTAAATTATTACAGAAAAGATGTAATGAAATTGTTTTATTTATTACTCTAAGCTCTCTGAAAGCAAGATATTTTTTCCCTGCAGACAGTACACATATGTATACAATATTTTTTGTTCTGACTTAAGATCTAATAATTATAAAATCTAATAAGTTCAGAATGGCATCTTTTTAATGATACTTTAAAATACCCAAAAATATTACTTCACTTAAATGATGAACCCTTTCAAAAGTCTCGATTTTCCATCTTGCAGTGGCAATTACAAATTACAAGGTTTTTTTTTTCTTGTGGATTTCTAGTTTTCTTGTGTCCTATGTTCTGACCTTGAAGTCAAGTAATCATGTCAAATTCTGAATATCTATAGATATACATGAGAGGATCCAACTGTAAGCCTGGGATTTTTGATTATATTTTCTGCAGATGAGGCATCTTCTACAGGCCACATGCTAAGCCACTTCACTCATGCTGTTTCCTGCAGTAGTCAGCACTTGTGATACACTGTTCCCATCTCAGAAGTTGGAATCATAAACTCATAGAATATCCTGAGTTGGAAGAGACCCACAAGGATCGTCAAAGTCCAACTTCTGGCCCTGCACAGGGCACCTCAAGAATCACATGTGCCTGAGACCACTGTCCAAACATTTCTTGAACTCTTGCACTGAGGTTCTCATGGGCTCCGGCTGCTGGCAGCATGAGTGAGGGGCACCTACACCCTGCTCTGACTCCAGTAGCTGTCACCAAATCCACTCTAAGGTTTGTTTCACCAGCAGCTGCCACTTAGCCCTTACAGCACACACACACACAGGGCACAGAGTGCTACTAAACAGAGATAGTTTAAAAAGTATTTAATGCTTTTTAAAGGACAGACTAACAGAGCAGCAACAATTTTCATGTGGCAGTCCCCTTTTATATGCCTTTTGGTCTACTCCACCCTTTATTTTTCCCTAGACCTCTTCCCTTAAACTTTCTTGCATTAATTTTGCATAGTCTCAGAAAACCCTCTCAAACATCCCAAAAGCTCACGGTCATCTCGTTTCCTCCTCCTCCTCAGCTGCAACATCCAGGTTGTCTCTTTCTAATGTGATACCTGGTAGATGCTTAATAGCCCATCAATTAGTGACTGGACAATTTCTGTCTTTCGTACTGTCTTGTTAGACCTTGTCAACTAGGTCTGTGTCTCTTTGAGTTCTTGTTATATCTTTTTGCATTGAAAAGTACTGAATAATCTTAATGAAGCAGATGATCTCACCTAAACCCCAGCTATTCGGATAGCTTAAAGGCCCTCACCCAATTTTTATATATCGTAGTCCAAACCCCTCAAGTTTATACTGTTGACCTCTTCTGCTTTACCTACGAATCAAGACTGAGGTATGCTGAGGAGGACTGCAGGAGCAGCAAGCCTGCAGAAGACCAAGACATGCTCTGCCAATCACTCCATGGGTGCTTGTCAGACAGCAGTGGAATGGTTCAGTGTTTTGGTTTCTGCTCATGGCAGGTTGCAGTTTAGTGGCTACAGATAGCACTGCTAAATGTCACAGTGCTCATGTTTGGTTCACATGTGGTTCCTGAGCTAGGCATCTCTAAATGAGAAACCCCAATGTTGTTTGAGTTAAAGAGCCAGAATTTTTGTTGTGAAATTGATAGCAGTTACATAACTTCTTGTGTAGCCTAACCTTTATGAGAATGACAGAGAAGCTGGTACCATGTCTTCTGCTAGAAAAAGAAATGGCTATTCCCACCTGATTTTCACTGCCCTCCCCTGTCTTCAGATCTGCCAAGTGGGCACTCCTGTGCTAGAGCACCTGCTGTTCCCCTTAGAATGAGTTAGCTAATCCTGGCATATAAGGGAATCCTCATACGAGTAATTTAATTGAGAGATCCGAGGGACAGGCAACATGCAGTATGAGATAATAATGAAGAGACTGTAACACTCTTCTACTGACACTTGGAAAAGATTTGTTGCGTCAGTGTGGGTTGCAGGAAGAGTGCATTTACTGTGATGGCAAAGGGGATGGAGTTACCTCAGTTGTGCAAAAGCTTTCAGCATTGTATGGCCCAGAGGTAGGTACTGAATATATTCAAAGCGTTAGCAAAAGTTTTCATAAGGCACTAGGGTAACAGTTCCTGGTTCTTGGCTTTTCAGTATATTGAATGTTCCCTGGGCTGGAAGGAAGGATGTGGGAAATCTTTATTCTCTCTCTTTCAGTTTTCTCCAGTCACTTTATTTGCAGCAAATGCCAATCAAAACACGAAAGTTACCACGTGAACCTCTTTAATATTCCAAATCTGAGCTTCCATGAAGAGAAGCAGCACAGATAGATCACTGCAGATATCAGTGATATATCTGCAGCGTGGCTTCTCTAGCAGTAAAAGATCATTCCCTTTAAAAAAAAAGCATTCACTTTGCAGATACTTTCCTTACAACCCCTGTATCATTAACTCTTACTTACAAAATTTCTCTTAAGAATCTGCAAGACCATTCCAGGACCTGACTGGAGCAGTGTTAGCTTCAGTCAGGTGTGTTTTAGCACAGCCACCCTGTTATGTACCACTTTGATCACTAACACCTGAGTAAAATGGTACGGATAGAAAACACTGAATATTTACAGAAATCTGTGATTCAAGTATAGAGATACTAAAGAAAATTGATATAAAATCTGTGAAATTATTGGATTATAACCTAAATTTGTGTGTCACCTTATACAGTAAAGATTAATGTACTAGTAAGGAAAAAGACTAAATTCATCAGATAGATTATATTTTTTTTTCTTCCATTCTGTTCCTCAGCTCTTTATGTATTAGTGACATATAAGATGTCAGATTCTTGACAGGAAAAAAAAAACTCCTTTATCCATTGTCTAGCTGTACTATTTCAACGTAATGTTGATACAAGCCAACGTTAATGTTTTGGACAACTCCTTGCCCAGACTATGGACTGAATATTTTTAGCAAGACATTGTAAGCTTTTAATCTTGTATATCTTCATCAAAGGAACAGAATAAAATAATGCACCATCAGCAGAGGAACTAAAGAGCAGTTTCAGACCATTTGATGTACAACAGTCTTTCCTGGCTTACTATCCTCAAGTAGTGGTGTTTTACCATGTGGTAAAGTCTGCATTGGCTCCCTCTCTAAGAGCAAATTCTTTGGAGGGCTGAAAAAGGTCACGTACCTTGTGCTGTAATTCCGTCTGTGCCATATTCATAAATGAAGTGGTATTTCACTGAGTGAATGAGCTAGCTACATGTACTTTCCTGGAGGAAAATAAAATATCCTAAAGCAATGAAAGAGTTAAGAAGGTCACAGGATTTCCCAAGTATCGTGATGTAATTCTTTGAGTCTACTCATCTCAGAATAACTTAAGACTCTGGACAATGTCCTTTTACTTGAGAATCCAAAAGGATCAGAAGACTGTGTCTATAAATGAGTGGTAGCTGACTTAATGAAAACATGGTGCTTAATCAGGAAGTCATTCTAAATTACTGTGGATTACCTAGATTCTGATTTCCTTCCAATACATATGAAAATCTTTTAACTAATATTATGGCTTAGATCACATTTAGGCTTAAAAAACCCACTGTGTAAAAGCAATTTCTTAATTGATCTACTCACTGGAGTGCTAAAAATACAGTTTTCCCCTCTTTTCAAGCCTCTTTCAAAAGTGCTCAGGAAAGGAAAAGTATCATGGCAGGTATTGTGTCTCATACATCATTGGAATTGTCAAGCAGGACCTGAGTTTAACTGGCATAGTAAAAAGACACCTACTAATAATAACCTTTAAATAATCTTTAAAGATGCATACAAAGCAAAGACCAGTTTCTAGACTGGTCAGACAAAAGATTTCTTTCACATCAACATTAATAAACATTGATTTTTTTTTTAAGACATCAAATTAATCACTTTTTTGTTAAATTCAGATACATAACAAAGGAGATTCCCTTCTAAACAAGATTTCTTTCCCCTTTTCCTGGAAGACCTTTCCTGACTTATATTGCATTAGCACCATTTGTCATAAGATGTGCTGAGGAAAAGAGTTTTTATATAGAAATAATTTTTTTTTATTTTTATACTCTTTTCTGTTCACACTGAATACCCACTGAAAACTCCAGTCCCATATTTTGAAAGTAAAATTACTGATTAGGCAAGCAGGAAGTTATTATAAAGACAGTTAATGATCCAGAAATGTCTTTGGTAATTTATCTTAACCCCCCATGGGTTTTTTTGTCTTAATTTTCACAACATCTCCACTTTGATTCTATGCAAAAGGACTTTCTTAC